>WNWK01019481.1:0-37709 GCA_009830355.1 Cherax destructor
CCATAGAAATACTATCACCCGCTCTTTTTTTCATGGATCCACACCAACAACAACTTCTCAACCTCATCCACTGTTTTGATCTTTGTTTCGTTAACAAATTAACCCCTTTGCAACATTAGCTTCTTTGATCTCATTTCTCGTGCCAGGATAGTGTTGATAATAGATGGAGTTTTCTTATACATCCTGGCAAGATCACTCAGACGTACACCACTCTCATATTTTTCTATGATTTCCTTCTTCAGTTTGATGGTGTTCCTCACTCTCTCTACCACAGGGGTGCCACTAGGAAGCTTCTTTGGACCTCTGGAGACTTATTTCACAGTGACAATCACTAAACCACCAAAAAAGACACCAAATATTTGAATCTTTGAAAGAGCGTGCTAGGTAATGTTCTCTCAATGGTAAACAACGCTTCACTGGCGTCCTGCGCTTGCGCGAGCAGGCAGACACGTCTAATACCTTTCGGTAACCAAGGAATTTTTGCTAACCGATTCTGAAAAGCTTTCGTTTTCGAAGCTTTCATTAACCGAGGTCCACTGTACAGTGAACCCCCGGTTTACGTTATAATTAGTTCCAGAATGCTGTTCAAGTGCCGTTACCAAACGAATTTGTTCCCATAAGGAATAATGTAAATTAGATTAGTCCTTTTAGACCCCAAAATACACTTACAAAAGCACTTACAAAAATACACTTACATAATTGTTTGAGTTTGAGGTGAACGTAACCGGGGTCCACTGTACAACTTATAAAAAAAAAATTGTGCAGTGTAGTCCATCTTGTAAGTTATTGCTGCCTGGGTGAGTTCAACTGGTATGCAATACAGTGTACGTCAATATAATGAAAATTTTAAGAAATAAATAATATATAATTGAAATTTAATTCAAAATATTTTAGTGAATTCACAGTTGGGTTGGAATGATGACGTTCACGCATACTGCTCGGCTGTATCCACGAGTACTGATTGCCTATCTTACTAATGAAGATCTTCAACCTATTGAAGAACTCTGGCTACAACTGGCAAAAGCTTACCTGAATATCGGGAAATACAGAAAACGACGCCGTGAGGTGAAAGTGACACCCGCCAAATTTTAATAGTACGTATTTATTAATTGCATTTACATTGTTAACATTCATGTATTGATATAACTTATGTCAATTAACTGTGTTTATCAATTCCATTAGTGATTGGTTGTAGATAGCTCATGGTTGTCCATCCACCCTGTTATACCCTCCTCATTTGCTCTACTCCATAAAAATTTTTGGCAGTTACCCAAACTCATTATTTTTATTGACCTATCATCAAGTTCATAGAACAGTGAATGCCTTAATGCCAGGGAAGGGTTCTTGATCCAAGGAAGTAAAGCTGTGTTTCCCATCCTCTGATCAAATCTGATTTCTCCTCCCCCTACCATTCCCCAGACAGTGTATGACCCCTTATAGGTTCATCTTTTTTCCATAAATATATTGATTATAATATTTGCTAATGTAGATTTTTGTTACTACAGTGTTTTACTTTCACTGTTCCATCTCTGTTACTGTACTATGGTAATATTCATTAATTTAGTTTTTTTTTATTTCTACAGGAGGACCCCACTTTGTCAATTCATTAATACAGGCATTTCAAATTATAACCAAGAATTTGTTTATGCAATTCTCTGATATACTATTATGGCATCCTCATGCCACTCTATTTACATCCTCTGTTAAATCTGCATTTCTCGATTATGGAACCCTTCCAAAATTTCAAGTGTTTTAAAAGTTATTGGATAATTTGTATACAGTAGACCTTCGTATTACACAGTACAGTGGACCCCCGAGTTTCGTAAAAATTTCATTCCAGAAGCCTGCTCAAGTGCCATTACCGAACAAATTTACTCCTTTAAGAAATAATGTCACATGGGTTAGTCTATTTCAGACCCCCAAAAATACACTTCCACAAGCACTTACAATATTATACTTACATAATTGTACGATTTCTGGGTTTACTGAAACTCGGGGTCCACTGTAGTTACATTCCTGAAAATGTCATGTTATATGAATCCATGTTATATAAACTGAAGAACTTATTGGGCAATTAGGTTACGTTCCTGGGACTCCCAAAAAGCTAAACAACTTTTTTAGACATCCAGCTCTTACAAAAATAAAAATGATAATGTTTTTGTTGCATAACACTTTAACTGTCAAGACCTCTGATCCCAAACACTCTCTCAGTGTTGAAAAATATTCAAAAATTATTTTTCTTGCCAAAATCTTAAGAATATTTTTGTGAGTGTTTTAACCCTTAACCCTTTGATCTGTTTCGGTCGTATATATACGTCTTATGAGCCAGTGTTTCGGACGTATTATACTAAAAATTCTAGCGGCTTCAAATCAAGCGGAGAAAGCTGGTATGCCCACATATGAGAGAATGGGTCTGTGTGGTCAGTGTGCTCTGTATAAAAAATCCTGCAGCATGCAGTGCATAATGAGAAAAAAAAACTCGACCGTGTTTTTGGATTAAAATGCCGAATTTGAGGTGTTTTTTTGTATTGTATTTATGGTTGTATTCTCTTTTTCGTGGTTTCATTTGATAGATTGGAAAACATATTACAGAAATAGAGATGATTTTGATTAGTTTCATGATGAAAATGACCTTGAAATTGAGCTCAAAGTAGTGGAAATGTTCGATTTTTGCCAATGTTCAAGAGTACACAAATCACGCCATGCGTCCAGTACACATCAACTGGTGAGTTTAATATTCTTACACAAGTGCACTGATAATATTTATACCATTTTTACAATAATGCAGTAGTCTGCATAACAGTAAATCTTCTATTTTTTGTGTGAATAAAAAATAAAAATAGAAAGCAAAAGTAATATAAGAGGGGCCTAAAGACGGAACTAATGAACAGAGAAAATCTTATTTTAGTGCCAGGAATGTCTGCATTGTTTATTCTGGACCCTATTTTGAAATTGACATCTTTTTTGTTTTGCATGAAATTGGCCAAATTGCCAATTTCTGACCACTTTATTGGGTAGTTGAAATCGGTAACTTGGTGGTTTCTTGTTCTCAATCGATAGAACAAATGGAGTTCTAAAGAAATAGCTATGAGTTTGGTCGACTGTAACAATGGAATTGGCCGAAAATAGGGCTCAAAGTCGGCGAAATCGCCGATGCGTATATATCGCCGACATCGCTAACTTCGCAAGAGCGTAATTCCGTAAGTTTTCTATCAAATTTCGTACTTTTGGTGTCATTACCATCGGAAAAAGATTCTCTGTCATTTCATAAGAAAAATAATTTATTTTTTTCCTGGAATTTTGAGTTATCCTAGGTAATTTACACTATGTATATTAACTGTACTTGTGTTGACCTGTGAGAGATAGACAGACAGACAGAGATATAGAAAGACAGAGGAGACAGACACAGATATATAGACAGAGACAGCCAAAGTCAGTCGGCCAGCTAGCCCCCCCTGCCAGCCAGCTGGCCAACCAGCCTGCCGAATATGTATTACACATCTTCCAGAATCGTTTCTCTTAGAGCATAGGTCATAGGACATTCTGGCAGGATGACACTACCAGTGATATAAAAATGAAAGGATGTTGCACATGTGTTACTATCGAGGTTTTTGATAATTCCTCAACCACTTGTGGCCACATCCATCTCAAAGCCACTAAACTCTGGAGTCAACATCGCTTTTCTCTTAAAAGGGGAGTATTAATACGACATGACATCAGTGAATCCTTGGTGTTTGCCATGCTGTTTGCGCTGGCTGGCGCTCAGTTGAACTGGTGCTCCCAGAAGGTGCTAAGTGCTCCCATATTTTTTAATACTGCTCACACCGAGTGTTAAGACCCATTCTATACTGATCAGGCATCTCAGGCCAATCATGCCAAATTTTGAGGCAGGAAAAATAAAACGTTGATCTACGTTTGGAACACTAGTGGTACAAACGTAGATCTATGTTTGGACAGTTTAACCCTTTCAGGGGATTTGCCATACTAGTACGGCTTACGTACCAGGGTTATTGACGTACTAGTACGCATAAATTCTAGCTCCTTCAAATTAAGCGGGAAAAGGCTGGTAGGCCTAAACGTGCGAGAATGGGTATGCACAGTCTGTGCGCAGTACGAAAAAAATCGGGGACCCAGTGGTGCATTGTGGGAACGCCATTATAGTACAGCTTGCACACCATGCCTCGCAGCAAGAATGACCTCACTCCTCGGTGAATTGGAACACTTTTGTTCCCCAGTGACAGTTCTAATAACGATGGGAGTGTCAGTGATGATGACTTTCAAGGTTTTGAGGAGGTTGTTACCAAAACTAGTGACCATAATACTTACTGGTAATATTGAGGAAAACCCAGACGACCCTCAACCTTCAACCTCTGGTGCTGTGGCGTCTTGTTCACGTTCAGTTGTACCAGAACGAAGGAGGAAACTCTTATTTACCCATATCCAGGACTCGGATGTGAGCAATGGTGATGATAGTGAATATGAACTCCAAGCTCTTCAAAACAGTTCCAGTAGCAAGAGTGGAGTGGAATATTCTCCAGTAAAGCGTCAGTATATACGATGGTGTATGCGTTCTGGTAGCGTGCCATATGCTGTTCCAAAGGGAAAGAGTACATCTCAGAATACATCCCGTGGGCATACAACAGGAATAGATAGTGAAAATGAAGATGATAGTGTTGCAATTGGGATGAAAAATGTGCATGCTTCTGGTGGTGGTAGTGGTGGTGCCAGGCGTGAAGCACCAGCAGTGGGCCAAGCTGCCACCCACGCCGCTGACTCAGCTGAGCTACAACAAAGGCTATCCTCCAACACCCACCCACCCACCACACCAACCTTCACAACCACCTGTCAGTATCCAGTACCCAACAGCAGACCGCACCTGGTTTTGGCAGGAAGCAGACAATTTTATTCCCAATCCCCATCAGTTTGATGTAAGTCCATCATGTACACTTGGAAACGATGCCACTGAACTGGAATGTTTCGAGTTATTCTTTGACGAACCCTTGATGGAAATTATTGTCAGGGAAAGCAACAGATACTTCGATTACAACATGGCAAACACAATACAGTGGTACCTCGACTTACGATATTTTTTCATTCCAGAATACTGTTCAAGTGCCATTACCAAACGAATTTATCCCCTTAAGGAATGATATAAAATAGACTAGTCCTTTTAGATCCCCAAAATTACACTTACAAAAGCGTTTAAAAAAATAAACTTACATAAAAGGGTGAGTTTGGGGACCATCGTAAGTCGAGGTACCACTGTACTTTCACCAAAATCACGCCTCCACCAGTGGAAAGAGACAACTGTGGCTGAAATGTATCTTTTGTTTGCCACAATAATGCTTATGCCACATGTGTACAGTGGTCCCTCGGTTTTCGTGCATCTCCAAACTCGAACATTTATGTAAGTGTATTTTCGTAAGTGCTGTTGCAAGTGTATTTTGGGGGGTCTGAAATAGACTAACCTACGTGACATTATTTCTTAAGGAAGTAAATTCGTTCGGTAATGGCACTTGAGCAGCATTCTGGAACGAATTTTCGGCGAAAACCGAGGGACCACTGTATAAGCACAGTGTCAAATCATGGTGGTCGACAGACCGCCTGATTGCAACACCAGCTTTTATTGATATTATACGTATGCTACACTTCTCAGACAAAACCAGGCCTGACAGAAACGATAGGTTATACAGTGGTCCCTAGGTTTTCGTGCATCTCCAAACTCGAACATTTATGTAAGTGTATTTTCGTAAGTGCTGTTGCAAGTGTATTTTTGGGGGTCTGAAATAGACTAACCTACGTGACATTATTTCTTAAAGAAGTAAATTCGTTCGGTAATAGCACTTGAGCAGCATTCTGGAACGAATTTTCGGCGAAAACCGAGGGACCACTGTATAAGATTAGGAATGTGTTTGTGTATCTGAAACAAAAATTCAATATGCATTTTTATCCCTTCAGGAAGTTTGTTATTGATGAGTCATTGATTCTGTTCAAAGGTAGACTGTCGTTCAAGCAGTATATACCAAGCAAGAGGAAACACTTTGGTATAAAGCTGTTTGTGCTTTTTGATTGCTACAGTGGTCTTGTATTGGATGTTATTGTCTACACTGGATGTAATACATTGCAAGATACCAGGAAGTTATTGGGTATCTCTGGTGATGTGGTTAGAACAGTGATGAAACCATATCTTGGTAAGGGGCATATATTATATACTGATAACTGGTACACAAGCCCTCAGTGATTTTTTGTGAGTGAACGTGAGTGATGTGTGCAGTACAGTATGTGGAAATCGAAAGCATATGCCTAGGTTCAGCACAGACACATATAGAGGTCAGGTGCAGGTGTTTGCTGCCATTGACATCATGGCATTACAAACGAGATGTCACACTGTTGTCATCAGTTCACATTAATGAAATGACAGACACTGACAGGCTGAATAGAGAGACCAATGAACCCATTCTAAAACCTGCAGCTGTGATGGACTACACCCTCAATATGCGTTCAGTGGTACATAAAACTCTCTTTCCCACATTCTGGACATTTCTATGCTCAATGCTTATAATATTTATAAGTTGAAGACCACAAACAAATCACCATATGGCGAATTTTGTTTGTCTGTCATCAGAAAAATAATATTCAAGTACC
The DNA here is from genome assembly GCA_009830355.1 of Cherax destructor. NCBI lineage: Eukaryota > Metazoa > Arthropoda > Malacostraca > Decapoda > Parastacidae > Cherax > Cherax destructor. The sequence continues at coordinate 6,646 of WNWK01019481.1, forward strand.
AAGGAACAACACCTGCAATAGAAAACCACCCACCAAATTATCAACAATTACCCTCTTGTCTGAGGCCTGGTGATCACTTCCTAATAAAACTGCCTGCTACTGCTTGCAAGATAAAGGTTCAGAAGAGGTGTTTTGTCTGTGCACATACAAAAAAACACCACTGTGCATGACACCATGTTTCAAAGACTTCCACAAGCTGCAGAACTTATAGGAATATGTCCAGTTACTCTATATATGTATACAGTGGACCTCCGGAGTTCGTAGGCGTCGGAGTTCTTGACATTTTTTCGGAAAAATATTGGTTCAGTGTTCGTTGATTCGCTCGGAGTTAGTAATTCGTTTTGGACGCGTACGCATGGCCCGAGCGGGCCCGACAGTCCATTGATTCAGTGTGCCATTGTTTACCAGTGAGTGACCGCCACCCACACATTCCCACACATTCATGCCATATATTTTGTCATTATTCCATTCTTTTTAGTGCTTGCAATGATATGTTATGATACTAAAACAGCAGGAGTTGATAAATGCTATAGTGCCTGCCAGCGATAAAGTGTAGCATTAACAGTGTAGCAAGTAAGTTAAGCCATTAATCTATAGAAAAATGACGACTCGAAACTTAACTCCTCCAATGTTGTTGGAGTTATATAGGGCGACTGACAACACCGCCGTGTCTGGCGGCCATCACTATTTCAGGCGTATCTTTCAGTGCCCCTTATACACCCAACAACAAACAACACGAACACCAGTCCTCACATTTGTAATGACATTTTATTCATTCTAGAGTACAGTGGACCCTCGCTATTCGAACTTAATCCATTCCAGGAGCTTGATCTTAACGTGAAATTTTTGAAAGGCTATTTAATTTTTCCCATAAGAAATAATGGAAATACAATTAATCCGTTCCAGAAACCCAAAAATATTAAAAAATAATATATTTTAATAAAATTAAGCTTCTACATAGACAAAAATATTAAATACTACAGTGCTGTACTACTAAAAGTATTAGTAAATAAATGCAAGTCATTTTACTTACCATTATTAAAGATTGTTGATGGCATATGGAAGAGAGGGAGGAGGAGTGAGGGAGGGAGGGGTTAGTGTTTGGAAGGGGAATCCCCCTCCAGAAGGATTTCAGGTATTAAAGCATTAAAGCCCTATCTGGGGTTACTTCTTTTCTTTGTCTTTTAATCCCACTAGGACCAACTTGGGAGTCACTGGACACTTTAACAAAATAACTGTCCACAGTCCTCTGTTTCTGGCGCCTTTTCAACATGTTCCTAAAGAAGGACATTTTTTGGTCACTGAACATGCTGCTGTTATGGCTTGTTTAAGCTTGTTCAGGGTGGTATTTTCCAACAAAAGTTTGCAACCTATTCCACATTGTACACATCTCCTTAATCTCTGAAGAAGGCACCTTCTTCAGCCCCTCTTCCTCCTCCTCCTCCTGTGAATCAATAGCCTCAAATCTGGTCTGATGCTCTTCCATTTCCAGCTGTTGCAGCTCTTGAGTTGTTAGCTCTACCCTGTGGTCCTGCACTAACTCTTCCACATCCTCGCCACTCACCTCCAACCCCAGGGACTTGCCCAATTCCACAATAGAGTCCACAACAGGCACAGGGTCGGCAGGGTCAGGGTCAGCCTCAAACCCTTCAAAATCCCTCTGTTGGACACAACCTGGCCACAGTGGTCTCCAAGCAGAGTTCAAAGTCCTTGAAGTCACTCCCTCCCAAGCCTTGCCTATAAGGCCTATGCAGCTGTAGATATTGAAGTGATTCTTCCAGAACTCTCTAAGGTTCAGTTCACTGTCCGAGGTCATTTCAAAGCACTTTTCAAACACTGCTTTTGTGTAGAGTTTTTTGAAGTTACAGATGACCTGCTGGTCCATGGGCTGGAGGAGAGGAGTGGTGTTAGGAGGCAAGAACTTCAGTTTTATAAATTTGAAGTCTTCACACAGTAGGTCTTCCATGTTTTGAGGATGTGAAGGAGCATTGTCCAGTAACAGAAGACACTTTTTGTCCAAACCCTTTTCCTGTAGGTATTTTCTCACACTGGGCCCAAACACTTCATGGATCCAGTCACTGAAAAGGTGCTTTGTGACCCATGCATTCTGACTAGCTCTCCACAAGACACACAATCTACTTTTTACGACATTGTGTCTCTTGAACACTCTGGGATTTTCTGAGTGATACACTAGTAAAGGCTTCAATTTAAAATCCCCAGTAGCATTACTACACATCATGAGAATTAGCCTGTCTTTCATAGGCTTGTGTCCTGGCAGTGCTTTTTCCTCCTGAGTAATGTAGGTCCTGTTGGGCATTTTCTTCCAAAACAGGCCTGTTTTGTCACAATTGAACACTTGTTCAGGTTTCAATTTTTCAGTCTTTATGTAGTCCTGAAACTCGTTTATGAATTTTTCAGCTGTATGTTTGTCTGAACTGGCAGCCTCACCATGCCTTACCACATTATGTATGCCACTACGATTTTTAAATCTCTCAAACCAGCCTTTGCTGGCTTTAAATTCACTACCATTACAATCAACACTGGTTGCAGGAATTTTCTTTGCAAGATCGGCATGCAAGTTCCTTGCCTTTTCACAAATGATTGAATCCGACACACTATCACCCGCTAACTCTTTATCCTTGTTCCACACCAGCAACAACTTCTCAATCTCTTCGATTATTTGTGGTCTATTTTTGGCTCGCACAGTAACATCTTTTGCAACATCAGCTTCCTTAATTTCTTCCTTCTTAAGCAGGATAGAAGCGATAGTTGACCTGTTTTTGCCATATATCCTGGCAAGATCACACATTCGCACACCACTCTCGTATTTTTGTATTATTTCCTTCTTCATTTCTATGGTGTTTCTCACTTTCATCAGCCCAGGGGTACCACTAGGAACTTTCTTTGGACCCATGGTAGCTTATTTCACAGTCGCACTTAATGAACAAACTCCAAAAAATTATAATTAAGTGTGAAATGTCTGGAGAAGCTTGCAGGGTATTGTTCTCTCGAGTGTAAACAACGCGGGACTGGCTCTCCACGCCTGCGCAGTGAGGCACCCAAGCGCCTGGGTGGATAGGTCACGAACGCATGGGTTCGACTCGCGATAATTTGTTCGCATGACGATATCGATTTTCTTGTACTAATGACGATTTGTTCAACTGCCGAGCCGTTCGAGTGGCGGAGGTCCACTGTATATGTCATGTTTCTATGTTAATAATATTGTTTATGATGTCATATTAGATGAATTGTGATAGATGAATAAGCCATAGAGTTTATATTAGTGTCATTTTGAAGGACTATCTTGTCCTGTCCACAAACACACACCCTGTTGCCGGTACAATTCCAAACATTCGCCAGAAACAGAACTCTCTGAAACACTTTTTTGAGCAACAGGGGTCCAGTGACTCTCAAGCTGGTCCTAGTGGCATTAAAAGAAAAAGAAGGGAAGTAACCACGGAAAAGAACTTGGTACCTGAAGTGTTAATGGAAGGGGATTTGCCTTCCAAACACTTAGCAGCTACTCCTTCCTCTCCCATCATTCCATCTTCCACACATCAACAACTCTTCAATAAAGGTAAGTGTCAAGTTATTACTGTTTTATGTGCTTTGTATCTCATTCTTTTCTGTGTAATTTAATGTGGAAACAATATTTATTTTAATACTTTTGGGTGTCTGAAACGGATTAATTGAATTTCCATTATTTCTTATGGGGAAAATAAATTCGGAGATCGTAATATTCGGAGATCGTAATATACGGTGTTCGGAGTGCCGTTTGGAATGGATTAATTACAAACTCCGGGGGTCCACTGTACAGTGGACCCCCGAGTTTCGTAAAAACTTCACTCCTGAAGTCTGCTCAAGTGCCATTACCGAACGAATTTACCCCCTTAAGAAAAAATGTCACATAGGTTAGTCTATTTCAGACCCCCAAAAATACTTTTCCACAAGCACTTACAATATTATACTTACATAAATGTACGATTTCCGGGGTTTACGAAACTCGGGGGTCCACTGTATATATGATTGAAGAAATAAACAATGTTTTACATTGTAAGTTTTGGTAAATATGTGTTGTAAACAAAATAGTGAGAACAAACTTTATGCGGTTATTGTGTAATATTCAATGAGTGAATATTTGAAAAACAGCACTTATATTGGTCTCACAGGCCATAAAAATTATTTGAAAAAAAAAAAAAAAAAAAAAAAAGAATGACTCAAAAAACTAAATAAAAGTTAGCGGCTGACTGGGAGTCAGCGATGTTGCCATAAGCGGTTCAATTTTGGTGAACTTCAAGCCTTTATATCTTGGTAAGTATTGATCGCCAAAAAAAAAATTTTTTTTTAGCCTATTAGGTGTAGAGGGTAAGTATTGATCGCCAAAAAAAAAATTTTTTTTAGCCTATTAGGTTTAGAAAAAAAAAATATTATTTCATAAGAATTTTTTTTTTTTTAAATTCTTCGACCCTGAGAACAAGATTCGGAGAGGGCCTGTCGACCCTGAGAGGGTTAAGGGGTAATTAAAAGTAAAAAAAAAAATTGCGTGAAGTTGACAGAAAGTGAACTGTTTACGACATCGGTAACTGCCTTTCACTCAGTAATATTTTTACTTTTATTGTACATTTTTCTTTTATTTTTTATCACTTTGACTGTCGCAACCCCAAATTCTGAGGTGTCTCCTGGTGTCACAAAATTTTCAAAAAAAAAAATTTCTTATGAAATGATAGAGAATCTTTTCTCGATGATAATGACACAAAATGTACGGAATTTGATGAAAAACTTACGGAATTATGCTCTCGCGAAGTTAGTGATCTCTGCAATATATACGCATCGGCGATTTCGCATACTTTGAGCTCTATTTTCGGCCAATTCCATTGATCCAGGCGACCAAACTCAGCTATTTCTTTAGAAATTAATTTGTTCTATCGATTGAGTACAAGAAACCGCCAATTTACCAATTTCAACTACCCATTAAAGTGGTCAGAAATTGGCAATTTGGCCAATTTCATGCAAAAATAAAAAATATGTTAATTTCAAAATAGGGTTAAGCTTAACCCTTTCAGGGTTTCGGCCGCACTAGTTCAGTTTATGCACCAGGGTTTTTCATGTACTAGTACGCCTAAATTCTAGCTCCTTCAAATCAAGTGGAAACAAGCTGGTAGGCCTAGATGTGAGAGAATAGGTCTGTGCAGTCAGTGTGCTCAGTATAAAAATAATCCTGCACCACACAGTGCGTAATGAGGAAAAAATCTCTGACCATGTTTTTTGTTTAAAACAGTGACTTTGCAGTCTATTTTCGTATGGTATTTATGGTTGTATTTTCGTTTTCTTGGTCTCATTTTATAGAATGGAAGATATATTATAGAAATGAAGATAATTTTGATTGGTTTCATGATAACAAGTACCTTGAAACAGCGCAAAGTAGCGAAAATGTTCGATTTTTGCTGATGTTCAAGAGTAAACAAATAACGCCATGCGTCCAGTACACATCAACTGGCAAGTCTAATATTCTTGCACAAGTGTACTGATATTATTTATACCATTTTACAATGATGCAGTAGTATACATAACAGAAAAACTTCTATTTTTTGTGAGATTAAAAATTAAAAATGGAAAGCAAAAGTAATGTAAGAGGGGCCTGGAGACATGACTAATGAACAGATAAAATGTTATTTTAGTGCCAGGAATGTCTGTCTCATTTATTCTGGACCCTATTTTGAAATTGGCATCGAGGGATTAGTACCAAACTTGCAGACGAGAGTCACTCCCTACGAAAGCAAAAGACTCGGCAGACGATGTAACATCCCCCAATGGAAAGCAGGGGTGCCACTAGCATGTTGAGAGACAACACAATAAGTGTCAGGGGCCCAAGACTGTTCAACTGCTTCCCAGCATACATCAGGGGAATTACCAACAAACCCCTGGCTGTCTTCAAGCAGGCACTGGACAAGCACCTTAAGTCGGTACCTGACCAGCCAGGCTGTGGTTTGTACGTTGGACTGTGTGCGGCCAGCAGTAAAAGCCTGGTTGATCAGGCTCTGATCCAACATGAGGCCTGGTCACAGACTTGGCTGCAGGAGCGTTGACCCCTGGAACTCTCTCCAGGTATACAGTCAACCCTCTGTTTTCGTGCTTAATCTGTTCCAGAGGGATCGACTAAAACTGAAATCAACAAAAACTGAATCCATTTTTCCCATAAGAAATAATGTAAATTCAATTAATCCGTTTCAGACACCCAGGAGTATTAACAAAAAAGATTTTTTTAGAGATTAAATATAGATTTACATACAGAAAAGAATGACAAATAAATATAAATGAACATTTAACATCACACTTACCTTTATTGGCAACTCTTGTTGGTGTATGGAAGATGGAGAGGAGGAGAGAGGGAGGCGAGTTTATTGTTGGGAGGCAGGACAAAATGCTTCAATTTGACACTAATATCAGCTCTACGGCTTATTTATTTATCACAATTCATCCAATATGACATAATAAACAATATTAATAACATAGAAAAATGATATATATTCTAGAATGAATAAAATATGTCATTATGTATGAGAGAACTAGTGGTAGTGTTATTGTTGTTGGGTTTAAGGGCCACTGACCATAAACCATACATATACTGCTGGTGGTGGTCGGCGGCAGCAGCAGGCCGCCACCACCTCTATTCACACAATGTACATAATTTATAAATAAAAAATATTTACACTTTAATTTATAAATAAATATTTACACTTTAATTTATAAATAAGAAATATTCACTCTTGTATAAATAAGAAATATTTACACTTACCTTGGAGGAGATTGAGCCATTGAAGCTCACATTGAGCCATTGAAACATCTAAATTATTGGGAACGCCTTCAAGTCTTGAACATGTACTCATTGGAGCGGAGGAGAGAGAGATACATGATAATATATACATGGAAAGTACTTGAGGGCCTGGTCCCAAATCTGCACACTGCCATAACAACATACTGGAGTGAGAGATATGGGAGAAAGTGTAAAATAAACCCAGTGAGGAGCAGGGGTGCGGTGGGGACAATACGGGAGCACTGTATTAACATCCGGGGTCCCAGACTATTCAACATCTTACCAGAAGATATCCGAAACACGGCTGGAACCAGTGTAGAAGCCTTCAAGAGGAAACTGGACAAATATCTTCACCAGGTGCCAGATCAACCAGGCTGTGATGGATATGTGGGGCAGCGGGCCTCCAGCAGCAACAGCCTGGTTGACCAGGCAAGCACCAGACGAGCCTGGCCCATGGCCGGGCTCAGAGAGTAGATACTCTCGAAACTCTTCAAAGGTATATCAAAGGCAAAGAGGGCGGCTCTGGTCTCAGTGCCCCTATATTCCTCAAACAACATTGGAGGAGTTAAGTTTTGTGTCATCATTTTTCTATCGCTTAATCGCTTAACTTACTTGCTACACTGTTAATACTACACTTTATCGCTGGCTGGTGCTATAGCCTCTATCGACTCCACTTTGATACTTTGCTACGATTTCTTTCTTTAGTTCTATGGTGTTCCTCACTTTCTTTACCAAACGACTGACACTAGGAGCTTTCTTTGGGCCCATGGTGGTTTATTTAGCAGTCACACATAATAATCAAGGGCCAAAAACAATGGATTGTTAAGAAATGTTTTGTATGAACTCGCAGGATAATGTTCACTCAACCAGAAACAATGCTACACTGCCTGAGAATGTGCGTGGGAGGCGGGCTTTGTATGTGCGCTGGGCACTGGACAGGTTCCGTACCATGAACAAAAACGGAGGTAATATTTCCACGAAAAAAGTGCCCGAAAACTGAAATCACCAAAAACGGAGATACACGTAAACTGAGGGTTGACTGTACTCCAGGTATTTTGAAATTTTTATGAAATTGGCCAAATTACCAATTTTTGACCACTTTATTGGGTAGTTCAAATTGGTAAGTTGGCGATTTCTTGTACTCAATCGATAGAACAAATGAAATTGTAGCAAAATTGCTAAAATTTTGCTAGACTTTAACATTGGAATTGGCTTAAAATAGGGCTCAAAGTGGGCGATGCATAAATATCGTCATTACCGCTAACTTTGTGAGAGCATAATTCCGTTAGTTTTCCATGAAATTTCATACCTTTGGTGTCATTATCATGGGAAAAAGATTCTCTAGCATTTCATAAGAAAAAATAATTTTTTTTCTGAAAAATTTGTGACCCTGAGAACGAGTTTGGGAGAGGGCCTCGCGACCCTGAAAGGGTTAATCGAAAAACACGGTCGGAGTTTTTTTTTTTTCATTATGCACTGCGTGCTGCAAGATTTTTTTTTATACAGCGCACACTGACCACACACATTCATTCTCTCATATGTGGGCCTACCAGCTTTCTCCCGCTTGATTTGAAGCCGCTAGAATTTTTGAGTACACATATACAGTGGTCCCTTGACTAACGGTCTTAGTCTGTTCCAGGAGCTAGACCTCAACACGAAAAATTCGTAACTCAAAACCTTATTTCCCATAAGAAATAATGTAAATACAATTAATCTGTTTCAGACATCCAAAAATATTCACAAAAAATAAATTTTGTAAAGATTAACTATACTTTTACATTCACAAAACAATTATAAATAGTATATATAAAGTAATATGTATTAAATTTATAATTAAACATTTAAGATAACATTTACTTACTTTTATTGAAGAGAGTTGCTGGCATCTGGAAGATAGGGAGGAGGACAGGGGGAGGTGTTAGTGTTTGGAAGGGGAATCCCCCACTAAAAGGACTTCAGGTAACAAGTCCCTCTCTGGGGTTACTTCCCTTCTTTGTCTTTTAATCCCACTAGGACCAGCTTGAGAGTCACTAGAACCCTGTCACAGAAAATAACTGTCGAGAGTCCTCTGTTTCTGGCGCCTGTTTAACATTTTCCTGAAGTGCAACATGGCTCTCTCACTGAACTGGTTGCACAGATGGCTCATTTCAGCTTGCTCAGGGTGGTGTTTTTCAACAAATGTCTGCAACTCATTCCACTTTGTACACATGTCCTTAAGCACTGAAGAAGGCACTTCCTTCACTCCCTCTTCCTCCTCCTGTGAATCAATAACCTCAGCTCTGGTCTTAAGCTCTTCCAGTTCCAGCTCTTGCAGCTCTTCAGTTGTTAGCTCTACCCCGTGGTCCTCCACCAACTCTTCCACATCCTCACCACTCAACTCCAACCCCAGGCTGTTCCCCAATGCCACAATATCTTCCACAACAGGCACAGGGTCAGCCTCAAATCCTTCAAAATTCCTCTTTTCAACACAATCCGGCCACAGTGGTCTCCAAGCAGAGTTCAAAGTCCTGGAAGTCACTCCCTCCCAAGCCTTTCCTATAAGGCCTATGCAATGGACGATATTGAAGTGATCTTTCCAGAACTCTCTTAGGGTCAATTCAGAGACAGGTTATGTCAAAGCACCCTTGAAACATTGCTTTGGTGTACAGTTTCTTGAAGTTTGCAATGACTTGCTGGTCCATGGGCTAGATGAGAGGAGTGGTGTTAGGAGGCAAGAACTTCACTGTGATGAAATTGAAGTTGTCAGACAAATAGTCTTGCAAGTTGTGAGGATGAGCAGGAGCATTGCCCAGTAGCAGGAGGGACTTGAGTGGCAATTTCTTTATCAGGAGGTATTTCTTCACACTAGGGCAAAACACTCCAGTCAACCATTCCATGAAAATGTCCTTATTGACGCATGCCTTGGTGTTAGCCTTCCAATACACACAAATTATTCTTGTTAACATTGTGTTTCTTGAAGGCTCTGGGATTTTCTGCGAGATACACCAGTAAAGGCTTCACTTTATAAAAATCACCACTGGCATTAGCACACAACAGAAGAGTTTGCCTGTCTTTCATAGGCTTGTGTCCTGGCAGTGCCTTTTCCTCCTGAGTAATGAAGGTCCTCTTTGTCATTTTCTTACAAAAGAGGCCAGTTTCATCACAATTAAACACTTGTTGGGGGAGGAATTCTTCAGCCTCTACATACCCCTTAAATTCACTCACAAACTTTTCAACTGCACGTTTGTCTGAGCTGGCTGCCTCACCATGCCTCACAACACTGTGTATGCCATGTGTATGCCACTACATTTCTTAAACCTCTCAAACCAGCCTCTGCTGGCTTTAAAATCACTCTCCTCAGCACTGGTTGCAGGCATTGTCTTGACAAGATCTGTGTGCAATTGCCTTGCCTTTTCACAAATTATCGCCGTGGAAATACTATCACCTGCTAACTGTTTTTCATTGATCCACACCCCCCAAGAACTTCTCAACCTCATTCACTGTTTTCGATCTATTTTTCGTTAACATATCAACCCTTTTTGCAACATTTTCTGTACATCCTGGCAAGCTCACTCACACGTACGCCACTCATATTTTTCAACAATCTCTTTCTTCAGTTCGATGGTGTTCCTCACTCTCTTTACCACAGGGGTGCACTAGGAAGCTTCTTTGGACCCATGGTGACTTATTTCAGTGACAGTCACTAAACCAGCAATAAACACAACAAATGTATTGTGACTGTTTGAAAGAGCGCACTGAGTATTATTCACTCAAGTGTAAACAATGCTAGACTGGCGTCCTGTGCGGCGAGGCGTGCAAGCGCAGGCATGAGGACAGGTCTGGTACGGACCGCTACATGAGTAAAACCGCTACACGAGAAAAATATTGACCGTAAAAAGCAACATTTACTCGAAAAAATCGTTATTCGGACAGACCATTACTCGGGGATCTACTGTATACGTCCAAAGTTGTTCGTAAGACGTATATGTACGACTGAAACAGTCAGAGGTTTAATATATTTTGTCAGTACGTAACTTCTGTGGCCTGTGAGACCAATATACAGTGGACCCCCGAGTTTCGTAAGGTTCTTATTTAGTAAAAATCGTGTTTCATAAGCTTTTTTCAATTTCGAGAATCGTAAACTGGCTCGTGTTTCATAAGGTATTAGACCTGTCCGCCTGTTCCGCGCCTACGCAGGACGCCCGCCAGTGAAGCGTTGTTTACCATTGAGAGAACATTACCCAGCACCCTCTTTCAAACATTCACAATACATTTGGTGTCTTTTTTGGTGGTTTAGTAATTGTCACTGTGAAATAAGTCACCCTGGGTCCAAAGAAGCTTCCTAGTGGCACCCCTGTGATAAAGAAAGTGAGAAACACCATCAAACTTAAGAAAGAGATTATAGAAAAATATGAGAGTGGCGTACGTCTGAGTGAGCTTCCCAGGATGTACAAGAAAACCCCATCTACTATCAGCTCTATCCTGGCAAAGAGAAATGAGATTAAAGAAGCTAATGTTGCAAAAGGGGTTGATATGTTAATGAAAAATAGATCGAAAACAGTGGATGAGGTTGAGAAGTTGTTGGTGTGGATCAATGAAAAACAGAGAGCGGGTGATAGTATTTCCATGGCGATAATTTGTGAAAAGGCAAGGAAGTTGCACGCAGATCTTGTCAAGACAATGCCTGGAACCAGTGGTGAGGCGAGTGATTTTAGCCCTTTGGGGGTCGACAGGCCTTCTCAGGAAAGTGTTCCTAGGGTCGAAAATGTTTTGGAAAAAAAAATTAATTTTTTCTTATGAAATGATAGAGAATTTTTTCCGATCATAACGCCACGAAAATTATGAAATTTGATCGAAAACTAACGAAATTATGCTTTCGCGAAGTCATCGGTATCTATGACACTGACGCATCGACGATTTCACCCACTTCGAGCCCTATTTTCGACAAATTCCAATGTTTCAGTCTCCTAAAATTATAGCTATTTTGCTAGAACTCCATTTCTTCTATCGAATGAGTAGAAGAAACTGCCTATTTACCAATTTCATCTACCCAAGATAGTGGTCAGAAAATGGCAATTTTCCAATTTCACACAAATTTCAAACGATGCCAATTTCAAAATTGCGTCCAGAGTAAACAAGGCAGACATTCCTGGCACTAAAATAACATGTTCTCTGTTCATTAGCCACGTCTCCAGGCCCCTGTTCCATTACTTCTGCTTTCCATTTTGAATATTTATTCTCACAAAAATAGAAGATTTACTGTTATGTATACAACTGCATCATTGTAAAAATGGTATAAATATTATCAGAGCACTTGTGCATGAATATAAGACTCGCCAGTTGATGTGTATTGGACGCATGGTGTGATTTGTTTACTCTTGAACATCGTCAAAAATCGAACATTTTCGCTACTTTGAGCTTAATTTCAAGGTACTTGTCATTGTCAAACCAATCAAAATCATCTCTATTTCTGTAGTATATCTTCCATTCTATCAAATGAGACCAAGAAAACGAGAATACATCAATAAATACCATACGAAAATCGACTGCAAAGTCGCTGTTTTAATCGAAAAAAACGGTCAGTTTTTTTTTTTCTCTCATTATCCAGTGTGTACTGCAGGATTTTTTTTATACTGCGCACACTGACCACACAGACCCATTCTTTCATATGTATGCCTACCAGACGTTTTCTGCTTAAATTGAGGCTGCTAGAATTTGGGCGTACTAGTACGGCACCAACCCCTGCTCGTAAAACGTACTAGTGTGGCACCGACCCCGAAAGGGTTAAAGCCACCAAAGGCTGGTTTGACTGGTTTAAGAAACGTAGTGGCATACACAGTGTTGTGAGACATGGTGAGGCAGCACAGTTAAACAAGTGTTTAACTGTGATGAAACAGGCCGTTTTTGGAAGAAAATGCCCAACAGGACCTTTATTACTCAGGAGGAAAAGGCACAGCCAGGACACAAGCCTATGAAAGACAGGCTAACTCTTATGATGTGTGCCAATGCCAGTGGTGATTTTAAAGTGAAGCCTTTACTGGTGTATCACTATGAAAATCCCAGACCCTTCAAGAAACACAATGTTGACGAGAATAATGTGTGTGCGTTGGAAGGCTAACACCAAGGCATGGGTCACTACGGAGATTTTCAAGGAATGGGTGACTGGAGTGTTTGGCCCTAGTGTGAAGAAATACCTCTTGGAAAAGAAATTGCTACTCAAGTGCCTCCTGGTACTGGACAATGCTCCTGCTCACCCTCACAACTTGGAAGAGTCTTTGTCTGACAAGTTCAAATTCATCAGAGTGAAGTTCTTGCCTCCTAACACCACTCCTCTCATCCAGCCCATGGACCAGCAGGTCATTGCAAACTTCAAGAAACTGTACACCAAAGCAGTGTTTCAGAAGTGCTTTGATTTGACCTCAGACACTGCATTGACCCTAAGAGAGTTCTGGAAAGATCACTTTAATATCGTGAATTGCATACGCCTTATAGGTAAGGCTTGGGAGGAAGTGACTTCCAGGACTTTGAACTCTTCTTGGAGACCACTGTGGCCGGATTGTGTTGAAAAGAGGGATTTTGAAGGATTTGAGGCTGACCCTGACCCTGACTACCCTGTGCCTGTTGTGGAAGATATTGTGGCATTGGGGAACAGCCTGGGGTTGGAGGTGAGTGGTGAGGATGTGGAAGAGTTGGTGGAGGAGCACAGGGTAGAGCTAACAACTGAATAGCTGCAGGAGCTTCATCTGGAACAGCAACAGACCACAGCTGAAGTTATTGCTTCAAAGGAGGAGGGAGAGAGAGAGGAGGAGGTGCGTTCTTCAGTGCTTAAGGAGATGTGTACAAGGTGGAATGAGTTGCAGACATTTATTGAAAGACACCACCCTGAGCAAGCTGAAATGAGCCTTCTGTGCAGCCACTTCAGTGACAGAGCCATGTTGCACTTCAGGAAAGTGTTGAAAATTCACCAGAAACAGAGGACTGTGGACAGTTACTTTACCAGGCAGGGGGCTAGTGACTTTCAAGCTGGTCCTAGTGGGATTAAAAGATCAAGAAGGGAAGTAACCCCAGAGGGGGACTTGTTACCTGAAGTCCTTTTGGAGGGGGATTTCCCTTCCAACCACTAACACTCTGCCCCTGTCATCAACCCTACCTTTCAGATGCCTGCAACTCTTCAATAAAGGTAAGTAAATGTACAGTGGACCCCCGAGTTTCGTAAGGTTCTTTTTTCGTAAAAATCGTGTTTCGTAAGTTTTTTTTTTTCGAGAATTGTAAACTGGCTTGTGTTTCGTAACTTATTAGACCTGTCCGCCTGCTCTGCGCCTGCGCAGGACGCCCACCAGTGAAGCGTTGTTTACCATTGAGAGAACATTACCCAGCGCGCTCTTTCAAACATTCATAATACATTTGGTGTCTCTTTTGGTGGTTTAGTGATTGTCACTGTGAAATAAGTCACCATGGGTCCAAAGAAGCTTCTTAGTGGCACCCCTGTTGTAGCATTCATGCAGGGAGTGTAGCATTCATGCAGGGAGTGTAGCATTCATGCAAGGAGTTTAGCATTCATGCAGGGAGTTTAGCTTTCATGCAGGGAGTTTAGCTTTCATGCAGGGAGTTTAACATTCATGCAGGGAGTTTAGCTTTCATGCAGGGAGTTTAGCATTCATGCAGGGAGTTTAGCATTCATGCAGGGAGTTTAGCATTCATGCAGGAGTTTAGCATTCATGCAGGGAGTTTAGCATTCATGCAGGGAGTTTAGCATTCATGCAGGGAGTTTAGCATTCATGCAGGGAGTTTAGCATTCATGCAGGGAGTTTAGCATTCATGCAGGGAGTTTAGCATTCATGCAGGGAGTTTAGCATTCATGCAGGGAGTTTAGCATTCATGCAGGGAGTTTAGCATTCATGCAGGGAGTTTAGCATTCATGCAGGGAGTTTAGCATTCATGCAGGGAGTTTAGCATTCATGCAGGGAGTTTAGCAGTCATGCAGGGAATTTAGCAGTCATGCAGGGAGTTTAGCAGTCATGCAGGGAGTTTAGCAGGCATGCAGGGAGTGTAGCATTCATGTAGGAAGTGTAGCAGGCATGTAGGAAGTGTAGCAGGCATGCAGGGAGTGGGGATTCCCCTTCGTAGAGGCTGAAGAATTCCTCCCCCAACAAGTGTTTAATTGTGATGAAACAGGCCTGTTTTGGAAGAAAATGCCCAAGAGGACCTTCATTACTCATTACCCTATCTTCCAGATGCCTGCAACTCTTGAATAAAAGTAAGTAAATGTGTGTGTGTGTATATATATATATTTTTGTTTTTGTTTTTTTCAACAAGTTGGCCGTCTCCCACCGAGGCAGGGTGACCCAAAAAGAAATAAAATCCCCAAAAAGAAAATACTTTCATCATCATTCAACACTTTCACCACACTCATACATAATCACTGTCTTTGCAGAGGAGCTCAGATACGACAGCTGAGAATAGTCCCTCTCAGCTGTCACTATGCCAGACCCCTCCTTTAAAGTGCAGGCATTGTACTTCCCATTTCCAGGACTCAAGTCCAACTAAATAAATTAACTGGTTTCCCTGAATCCCTTTACAAAATGTTACCCTGCTCACACTCCAACAGATCGTCATGTCCCAAAAACCATTCGTCTCCATTCACTCCTATCTAACACGCTCACACATGCTTGCTGGAAGTCCAAGCACCTCGCCCACAAAACCTCCTTTACCCCTTCCCTCCAACCTTTTCTAGGACGACCCCTACCCCGCCTTCCTTTCCCTGCAGATTTATACGCTCTCCAAGTCATTCTACTTGGATCCATTCTCTCTAAATGACCAAACCACCTCAACAACCCCTCTTCAGCCCTCTGACAAATACTTTTAGTAACTCCACACCTTCTCCTAATTTCCACATTCGAATTTTCTGCATAATATTTACACCACACATTGCCCTTAGACAGGACATCTCCACTGCCTCCAGCCTCCTCCTCGCTGCAGCATTTGTAACCCATGCTTCACACCCATATAAGAGTGTTGGTACCACTATACTTTCGTACATTCCCTTCTTTGCCTCCTTGGATAACGTTTTTTTGTCTCCACAGATGCCTCAACGCACCACTTGCCTTTTTTCCTTCATCAATTCTATGGTTAACCTCATCCTTCATAAACCCATCCGCTGACACGTCAACTCCCAAATATCTGAAAACATTTACTTCTTCCATAATCCCTCTCTCCAATGTGATATCCAATTTTTCTTTATTTAAATCGTTTGATACCCTCATCACCTTACTCTTATCTATGTTCACTTTTAACTTTCTACCTTTACACACTCTCCCAAACTCGTCCACTAACCTTTGCAACTTTTCTTTAGAATCTCCCATAGGCACAGTATCATCAGCAAAAAGTAACTGTGTCAACTCCCATTTTGCATTTAATTCTCCATAATTTAATCCCACCCCTCTCCCCAACACCCTAGCATTTACTTCTTTTACAATCCCATCTATAAATATATTAAACAACCATGGTGACATTACACATCCCTGTCTAAGACCTACTTTTACCGGAAGTAATCTTCCTCTCTCTACACACCTAACCTGAGCCTCACTATCCTCATAAAACTCTTTACAGCCTTCAGTAATTTACTGCCTATTCCATACACTTGCAACATTTGCCACATTGCTCCCCTATCCACTCTATCATATGCCTTTTCTAAATCCATAAATGCAATAAAAACTTCTTTACCTTTATCTAAATACTGTTCACATATATGCTTCACTGTAAACACTTGATCTACACATCCCCTACCCACTCTAAAGCCTCCTTGCTCATCTGCAATCCTACTCTCTGTCTTACCTCTAATTCTTTCAATAATAACCCTGCCATACACTTTACCTGGTATACTCAGTAAACTTATTCCCTATAATTTTTACACTCTCTTTTATCCCCCTTCTCTTTATATAAAGGAACTATACATGCTCTCTGCCAATCCTAGGTACCTTCCCTCTTTCATACATTTATTAAACAAAAATACCAACCACTCCAGCACTATATCCCCCTGCTTTCAACATTTCTGTCATGATCCCGTCAGTTCCAGCTGCTTTACCCCCTTTCATTCTACGTAATGCCTCACGCACCTCCCCTACACTCACATCCTGCTCTTCTTCACTCCTAAACGATGTTGTACCTCCCTAGCCAGTACATGAAATTACCGCCTCCCTTTTTTCATCGACATTTAAAAGTTCCTCAAAATATTCCCGCTATCTACCCAATACCTCCAGCTCCCCATCTACTAACTCCCCTACTCTGTTTTTAACTGACAAATCCATTTGTTCCCTAGGCTTTCTTACCTTGTTTATCTCACTCCAAAATTTTTTCTTGTTTTCAGCAAAATTTCTTGACAGAGCCTCTCCCATTCTTTCATCCGCTCTTCTTGTGCACTCTTTCACCACTCTCTTCACCTTTCTTTTACTCTCCATATACTCTGCTCGTCTATTAACACTTCTGTTCTGTAAAACATCTCATAAGCTACCTTTTTCTCTTTTATCACACCCTTTACGTCTTCATTCCACCACTCACTCCTCTTTCCTCCTGCACCCACCCTCCTATAGCCACAAACTTCTGCCCCACATTCTAATACTGCATTTTTAAAACTATCCCAACTCTCTTCAACCCCCCCACTACTCATACTTGCACTAGCCCACCTTTCTGCCAATACAGTGGACGCCCGAGTTTCGTAAACCCTGGAAATCGTACATTTATGTAAGTATAATATTGAAAGTGCTTGTGGAAGTGTATTTTTGGGGGTCTGAAATAGACTAACCTATGTGACATTTTTCCTTAAGGGATTAAATTCGTTCGGTAATGGCGCTTGAGCAGACTTCAGGAGTGAAGTTTTTACGAAACTCGGGGGTCCACTGTAGTTGCTTATATCTCACCCTAACTTCCTCCTCCCTTAGTTTATACACTTTTACCTCTCTCTTACTTGCTGTTGCCATTTTCTTTTTGTCCCATCTACCTTTTACTCTAACTGTAGCTACAACCAAATTATGATCTGATATATCTGTTGCCCTGCTATAAACATGTACATCCTGAAGCCTACCCATCAACCTTTTATCCACCAATACATAATCCAAGAAGCTACTTTCCTTTCGTGCTATATCATACCTTGTATATTTATTTATCCTCTTTTTCATAAAATATGTATTACTTATTACCAAACCTCTTTCTACACATAGCTCAATTAATGGTTCCCCATTTACATTTACCCCTGGCACCCCAATTTTACCTACTACTCCCTCCACAACATTTTTACCCACTTTAGCATTAAGATCCCCAACCAGAATTACTCTCTCACTTGGTTCAAAACTCCCCACACACTCACTCAACATTTCCCAAAATCTCTCTCTCTCTCTCCTCTACACTTCTCTCTTCTCCAGGTGCATAAACATATAGACAGACAAAGATATAGACAGACAAAGATATAGACTGACAAAGATATAGACAGACAAAGATATAGACAGACAAAGATATAGACAGACAAAGATATAGACAGACAAAGATATAGACAGACAAAGATATAGACACACAAAGATATAGACAGACAAAGATATAGACAGATAAAGAGACAGCCAGAGACACCCAAAGCCAGCCAGCCTGCCGAATACATAAGATCATAAGAAAGAAGGAACACTGCAGCAGGCCTACTGGCCCATGCAAGGCAAGTCCATGTCACCCCCCAGCTTAGACCAATGACCCACTTAGTCAGGTAACATCCTCTGAAGGAAGGAGCATGGTATCAGACTTACTAGCACAAGATAGTCAGGTCCAACTTACACCCACCCACAGCCACTCATGTATTTATCTAACCTATTTTTACTTTCCTCTTATAAGGGGAGTGTTAAAACGACATTACATCATTGAATTCCTGGTGTTTGGCACACTATTTGCTCTAACTGGCACTAAATTGAACTGGTGCTCCCACAAGGTAGTAAGTGGTCCCAGATTTTAATACTGCGCACACTGAGGGCGCAGACCCATTCTCTCATGTCTAGGCGACTCAGGCCTATTGCACTAAATTTGAAGGAATGAAAAATAAAACGTAGATCTACGTTCGGAGCAGTATGCACGTGAACGTATATCTACGTGTGGACAGTTTAAGGGTTAAAGAAAAAGAAATAGTGGGAGACAGTGTAGTGGAGTCTGTTATTTGTGAGAAGGCAAGGTATTTGCATGAGGATCTTGTGAAGAAAACACCTGGAACAATTGCTGTTGGTAGTGAATTTAGGGCCAGCAAAGGCTGGTTTGAGAGATTTAAGAAGAGCAGTGGCATACACAGAGTTGAGGCTGCAATTTCAGACAAACATGCTGCTGAAAAGTTTGTGCAGGAATTTCAGGACTACATAAAGTGAAAATCTGAATCCCCAACAAGTGTTTAACCCTTTGACTGTTTCAGTCGTATATATACGTCTTACGAGCCAATGTTTCAGACGTATATATACTAAAAAATTCTAGCGGCTTCAAATCAAGCGGGAGAAAGCTGGTAGGCCCACATATGAGAGAATGGGTCTGTGTTGTCAGTGTGCGCTGTATAAAAAAAATCCGTCAATGCACAATGAGAAAAAAAAATGCCGATCATGTTTTTGGATTAAAACGCCGACTTTGAGGTGTATTTTCATATAGTATTTATGGGTGTATTCTCTTTTTTGTGATCTCATTTGATAGCATGAAAAACATATTACAGAAATAGAAATGATTTTGATTAGTTTCATGATGAAAACGACCTTGAAATTGAGCTCAAATTAGCTGAAAGGTTCAATTTTTGCCAATGTTCAAGAGTAAACAAATAACGCCACACGTCCAATACACGTCAACTGGTGAGTCTTAACATTCTTTCACAAGTGCGGTGATATTATTTATACCGTTTTTACAATGATGCAGTAGCATAAATAACAGTAAATCTTCTATTTTTTGTGAGAATAAAAATTCAAAATGGAAAGCAGAAGTAATATAAAAGGGTCCTGGAGACGTGACTAATGAACAGAGAAAATATTATTTTAGTGCCAGGAATGTCTGCCTTGTTTATTATAGACCCCATTTTGAAATTGGCATTGTTTAAATTTTTTGGCCAAATTGCCAATTTCTGACCACTTAATTGGGTAGTTGAAATTGGTAAATGGGCGGTTTCTTGTACTCAATCGATAGAACAAATGGAGTAGTTCTAGTGAAATAGCTATGATTTTAGTAGACTGGAACATTGGAATTGGCTGAAAATGGGGCTCAAATTGGGCAAAATCGCTGATGCGTAAATATCGTCGAGACCGCTAACTTCGCAAGAGCACAATTCCATAAGTTTTCCATCAAATTTCATACTTTTGGTGTCATTATGATCGGAAAAAGATTCTCTATCATTTCATTAGAAAAAATAATTTTTTCCAATTTTTTTTTGACCTTGAGAACGAGTTTGGGAGAGGGCCTGTCGACCTTCAAAGGGTTAACAGGGTCAATTCAGTGTCCAAGGTCATGTCAAAGCAACTTTGAAACTTTGCTTTAGTGTAGAGTACAGGTCTCCCTCAACATTCGCAAGGGTTAGGGGATCAAGAACCTCCGAATGTTGAAAAATCGCGAATGTTTGGTGCACCAATATATTGTAGGGAAATATAATACAATACTGCTTCCTTAAGGGAGGGGCGAATGAATTCACATTTTTTTTTCTTTATTTTGGTCTAATTTCAATGAGATTTTTTTACAATGATTTATACATCTTTTAAAAACCTATACAATGTCTTTGTTATGATTTTTTGCCTTTAGGTTAGATAGAAAAAAATAAAATGTGCCAAATTTTAGGGGTCACAAATCTTGTAAATTTTTACAAAAATTTGGAAGATATACAATGCTCTAGTTAACATCAGATGAAAGATAAAGACTATATAATTG
Source organism: Cherax destructor (assembly GCA_009830355.1). Taxonomy (NCBI): domain Eukaryota; kingdom Metazoa; phylum Arthropoda; class Malacostraca; order Decapoda; family Parastacidae; genus Cherax; species Cherax destructor. The sequence continues at coordinate 27,353 of WNWK01019481.1, forward strand.
TTGACCCAATCCATTTTAGCAAAAATGTCAGTAGATTCCATTATAAAAAATGTTGAAGTTAGTGATTTTGTTTTTGCCTTTATTTTGTGGTGGAAAAAATCAATAAAACAAAGCTGTAAAAGATATTGGAAATCCTTCATAGGTGGTTGTAGAGCCATCATTACTCAATAACGTGTGAAAAAATGATGACAATCCTATTAATACTTTTCGCAAAACATTACACACAATATCTCTGAGTTATTAACCCTTTCGGGGTTATGGTCGTACAAGTACGTTTTACGCACTGTGGTTATTGACGTACTAGTACGCCTAAATTCTAGCGCCCTCAAATCAAGCAGAAACAGGCTGTTAGGCCTAGATGTGATAGAATGGATCTGTGTGGTCAGTGTGCGCAATATAAAAAAATTCCTGCACCACACAGTGCATAATGAGGAAAAAAAAAACTGACCGTGTTTTTGGTTTAAAACAGCGACTTTGCAGTCTATTTTCGTATGGTATTTATGCTTGTATTCTCGTTTTCTTAGTCTCATTTTATAGAATAGATGATATATTACAGAAATGGAGATCATTTTGACTGGTTTCACAATGACAAGTACCTTGAAAATGAGGGCAAAGTAGCAAAAATATTCGATTTTGGCCGATGTTCAGGAGTAAACAAATCACACCATGCGTCCAATACACATCAACTGGAGAGTCTAATATTCTTGCACAAGTGCGCTGATATTATTTATACCATTTTTACAATGATGCAGTTGTATACATAACAGTAAATCTTCTATTTTTTGTGAGAATAAAAATTCAAAATGGAAAGCAAAAGTAATGTAAGAGGGGCCTGGATACGTGACTAATGAACAGAGAAGATGTTATTTTAGTGCCAGGAATGTCTGCCTTGTTTATTATGGACCCTATTTTGAAATTGGCATCGTTTGAAATTTGTGTGAAATTGGCCAAATTGCCATTTTCTGACCACTATTTTGGGTAGTTGAAATTGGTAAATAGGCGGTTTCTTGTATTCAATCGATAGAAGAAATGGAGTTCTAGCAAAATAGCTATACTTTTAGTAGACTGAAACATTGGAATGTGCCGAAAATACGGCTCAAAGGTGGCGAAATCGCAGATGCATAAGTGTCATGGCTACCGCTAACTTCGCGAAAGCATAATTCTGTTAGTTTTCGATCAAATTTCATAATTTTTGTGGCGTTATGATCGGAAAAAGTTTCTCTATCATTCCATAAGAATTTTTTTTTTTTTTTAAATTCGTGGACCCTGAGAGCGTGTTTCAGAGAGACCCCTTGGACCCCCAAAGGGTTAATATATTTTTTTCTATGAAACTCTATGGATATGGTGCGCTAAATCTCAGCGAGTTGCATGCATCAGCACTTGTTGAGACCCCAGAGGCCACTGAGATGGCATGAGTCCCTGCACTTGAATGGAGGCATCAGAGATGTTGCTATGTAGTGTTTTGTTAATGAAATACAGTGGACCCCCGGTTAACGAACACCCCGGAAATCGTATAATCATGTAAGTATAATATTGTAAGTGCTTGTGGAAGTGTATTTTTGGGGGTCTGAAATAGACTAACGTATATGACATTATTTCTTAAGTAAATTCGTTCGGTAATGGCACTTGAGCAGGCTTCTGGAATGAATTTTTTTTGTTAACTGGGGGTCCACTGTAATCATAAAAATTGTAATTTTTGCAGAGATCAAACTAAAAAAAAACTAATTGGCAACATGTATTATTTATAACAAGAACAAAAAAAAATACATTTAAGAAAAAAACATACTAGGAAGTATGATATAAACAAGCTGATTACACCAAAATGTTGCAAGAATGATGCACTATTTTTTGGTAAGAAAACATTTTTATCCAAAATTTTTCAATCATCCTTTCCTAACCTCTTCAAAAAGGCTCACCCCTCCCTTAACCTATTGAACCATGAAAAATCATAAAACACATGAAAACAACATAAAATAATGTACTATATACTACATGTTATTTTGACATCAGCTGGCTGTGGAGGGAGGCCTGTAATAGTATGATTATACAATACGTATTTTATAGTGTTGTGAAGTGTCATGGGGAATCAAGAGTTACTGACACACTGCTAGTGTGTCTGTGGGGAGGCAAGGGAAAGGGGCGAGAAGGAGGAAGCCAACACGACTACGAAGGATGATAGGAAGAGAGAACAAGAGACTAATGAAAAATAATAAGCAGAACAAAACAAGATTAAAAAAACAAGTAAACGTAGCTCTGCCCACTTTGTAATGATGCCAAATGTTGAATTAAATATGTATACATTAGAAAAAATAAAATAATAATGAAACTCCAGCTTGATAACTTTATTTTAATTTGCATAACTCATATATTACAGAAAACAATAAAAAAGTAAAATACACATACGAGTTAAGCTTACAGAAAAATACATTAAATTCACCATCTAACATCGTTATGAAGTGGGAGGAGCTATTGGAGGGAGGGAGAGGCAGCAGTAACATTCAGTGTCTGGTGAGTCGTCATGGGTGGTGGATATTAGCCTTAGCGCTAATAAATTGTTGTGTAATTACACTGATATTAGTAATAAAGGTTATCTATCTATTACATTTATTCCAAATTGATATCAGAAACACGATAAATAACCTAGAACTGTAATAAAGATGCTGAAATGAATAATATATGCCATATTATATGAGTGGGGTAAGAGAAACAGGCAGGCCATCACTCATAAGAGATGCTTACAATCAGGGTAAACATGCCTAAATCACTCTTGTCATAAGAACAAATGCAAAAATAGCATTTATTATTTTTCGAATAATAATAATTTATAATAATTGATCTGGAGCACTTTAAATGTTATCAGTATTTGGTAGCTGACATTTAGAGAACTCCACAGCAATTATTATTATTTATTATTATTATTTCTCTACAATATATTGTAGGGAAATAATAATAATATTAATATTATTAATAATAATAATTATTATTATTATTTCCCTACAATATATTGTTGAGAAATAATAAATAATAATAATTGCTGTGGAGTGCTCTAAATGTCAGCTACCAAATATTGATTACATTTAAAGTGCTCCAGATCAATTATTATAAATTATTATTGGCTATGAAATCACAAGAACTACTATAAATTGTAATTATCAGAACATAAAAATATAAAAATAAAAAAAGAGAAAAAAAGGTATATCGGCAACGATTCTGCAAGCGGCAGGACTCCTGTTGTTGTCAGGTGAGCATCCAGAGCCAACTTCTCCACCTCATATCTCTGTAAGTACTCACCCAAATTTTTTTTTTTTTATCCTATAGCACTTAAAAAAATGTGCTCTTTATTTCTATATATATTTTTTTTTTTTTTCAAAATATTCGGGGCAGTAGCAGTACTAATGTATATGTACGTTTGGACCGTTTAAGTGTTAAACAACCATGGTGACATTACACATCCCTGTCTAGTGCCTACTTTTACTGGGAAGTAATCTCTCTCCCTCCCACACCCACACTATACTCACAAAAACTCTTTACAACATTTAGTAACTTATTATGTATTCTATACAATTGCAACATCTGCTACATTATCCACCTGATCATATGCCTTTTCTAAATCCATATATGCAATGAAAACTTCCCTACCTTTATCTAAATACTGTTCACATATATACAGTGGTCCCTCGGTTTTCGCCGAAAATTTGTTCCAGAATCCTGCTCAAGTGCCATTACCGAATGAATTTACTTCCTTAAGAAATAATGTCACGTAGGTTAGTCTATTTCAGACCCCCAAAAATACACTTGCAACAGCACTTACGAAAATACACTTACATAAATGTTCGAGTTTGGAGATGCACGAAAACCGAGGGACCACTGTACATCAATGTAAACGCTTGATCTATATATCCCCTACCCATTCTAAAGCCTCCTTGTTCATCTGCAGTCCTGCTCTCTGTCCTACCTCAAATTCTTTGAATAATAACCCTACCATACACTTTACCTGGTATACTCAGTAAACTTGTTCCCCTATAATTTTTACAATCTCTTTTGTCCCCCTTTTCCTTTATATAGAGGAACTATACATGCTATCTGCCAATCCCTAGGTACCTTCCCCTCTTTCATATTTATTGAACAAAAATACTAACCACTCCAACAATATATCCTGCCCTACTTTTAACATTTTTGTCATGATCCCATCAGTTCCAGCTTCTTTACCCCCTTTATTCTACGTACAAAGGAAAACGTACAAAGGAGGATGACAGAGTTGATCCCATGTATCAGAAATCTTCCCTATGAGGATAGACTGAGGGCCCTGAATCTGCACTCTAGAAAGGCATAGAATTAGGGGGGGGATATGATTGAAGTGTATAAATGGAAAATAGGAATTAATAAAGGGGATGTAAATATCATGCTAAAAATATCTAGCATAGACAGGACTCGAAGCAATGCTTTTAAGTTGGAAAAATTCAGATTTAGGAAGGATATAGGAAAGCACAGGTTTGGTAATATAGTTGTGGATGAGTGGAACAAACTCCCGAGTACCGTAATAGAAGCAAAGATGTTGTGTAGTTTTAAAAATAGGTTGGATAAATACATGAGTGGGTGTGGGTGGGTATGAGTTGGACCTGACTAACTTGTGCTACTTGGTCAGATGCTGTGCTCCTCCCTTAGGTGAATGTGACTGACCTGACTAGGTTAAGTCATTGACTTAAGCCTTTGGGAGAATTGGACCTGCCTTGCATGGGCCAATAGGCCTGCTGCAGTGTTCCTTCTTTCATATGTTCTGCCTCTCGCACCTCCCCCTCACTCACATCCAGCTCTTCTTCACTTGTAGAAGATGTTATACGCACCTCTCTGGCCACTGTATGAAATTACTGCAAGGACATTAAAAAAAGCACAATACAGTGGTACCTCGACTTACGATATTAATCCGTCAGAGAGGGCATATTTTAAGGCGAAACAATCGTTACACGAATCAATTTTCCCCATAAGAAATAATGGAAATAAATTTAATCCGTCCAAGACTTCCAAAAGTAGTTAAATAAAATATTTTTTAGAACTTTTTGACATTAAATAATACACAATTTAATGAATAATACCTAAATACACATGTAAATATTGTACAATAACATGTCACTTACATTTATTGAAGAGTTGTTGATGTGTGGAGGACGGGAGGAGGGGAGAAGGTGGAGTAGTATGCTAGTGTTTGGAAGGGGAATCCCCTTCCATTAACACTGCAGGTACCAAGTTCTTTTCTGGGGTTACTGGCCTTTTTCTTTGAATGCTACACTCCCTGCATGAATGCTACACTTCCTACATGAATGCTACACTCCCTGCATGAATGCTACACTCCCTGCATGCCTACTACACTCCCTGCATCCTTGCTACACTCCCTGCATCCTTGCTACACTCCCTGCATCCCTGCTACACTCCCTGCATCCCTGCTACACTCCCTGCATCTTTGCTACACTCCCTGCATGCCTGCTACACTCCCTGCATGCCTGCTACACTCCCTGCATGCCTGCTACACTCCCTGCATAAATGCTACAATCCCTGCATGAATGCTTCACTCCCTGCACATTCTTTACCACAGGCTTGGCACTAGGAGCTTTCTTGGGGCCCATGGTGGCTTATTTAGCAGTTGCAAGCACTAAAAACAGTGGAATAATGACAATATACTGGTATGAATGCGTGGGTGCGGGTGGGTGGTCACTCACTTGTAAACAATAGCACACTGACGCTCCCTGGAGTGCGCGCTCAGCTGGGCGCCAAGCGGACACGTCCGGTACGAATGTCGTTACACGAAGCAAACATTGTTAATCGCAATCAATTTTTTTACGTTATAAATATCTGTACTCGAAAATAACGTAAGATGACAGCATCGTAACACGGGGTATGACTGTATATCCTGCATATAGCATATATCATACTTGCCCTTATGAACCTTAAGGCAAGTGATATACAGTGGACCCCCGGCTAAAGAAAACCCCGGAAATCGTACAATTATGTAAGTATAATATTGTAAGTGCTTGTGGAAGTGTATTTTTGGGGGTCTGAAATAGACTAACCTACGTGACATTATTTCTAAAGGACATAAATTCGTTCGGTAATGGCACTTGAGCAGGATTCTGGAATGAATTTTGTTCGTTAGCCGGGGGTCCACGTACTGCTCCAGACTCGAACAATTATGTAAGTGTATTTTTGTAAGTGCTTTTGTAAGTGCATTTTTGGGGGTCTAACAGGACTATTCTAATTTACATTATTCCTTATGGGAACAAATTCGTTTGGTAACGGCACTTGAACAGTATTTTGGAACGAATTAATTACGTAAACCGGGGTCCACTGTATTAACCCTTTGAGGGTCAACAGGCCCTTTCCCAAACTCGTTCTCAGGGTCGGAAAATATTCGAAAAAAAAAATTATTTTTTCTTATGAAAGGATAGTTTTTTTTTTCTAAATCTAAATAGCTAAACAAAAAAAGTTTTGCGATCAATACTTACAGAGATATGAAGGTGTGAAGTTCACTGAAATTGAACCTCTGTCGGCAACATCGCCGACTTCCGATCACCCGGTAATTATTTTTTTTTTTTTCACTTTTTTCTTTTGTTTTTCCTTTTTTCTTTTTCCAAGTAACTTTTGTGGCCTGTGAGACCAATATGAGCACTATTTGGTATATATTCACTCGTTGTACAATACACAATAGCTCCACAAACACTGTTGTCATTATATTGTTTACAAAAAATGTTTACACACAATCAATATACAATGTTGTTTATTATTATTTGTCTATCATATATATACATATATACAGCCACTGGACATGTTTCTAGACGTTCTGCAGCTTGTGGAAGTCTCTGAAACATTGTTCCATGCACAGAGGTGTTTTACATTGCACACACATGAAACGAGTGTCTCTGCGTTCTTGTGGACGTTTTTTTTGTATGTGCACAGACAAAACACCTCTTCTGAGCCTTTTTCTTGCAAGCAGTAGCAGGTAGTTTTGTTAGGAAGTGTTCACCAGCCCTCAGACGAGAGGGTAGTTGTTAATCAGTTCGCAGGCGTTGTTCTATTGCAGGTGTTGTTACTTGGTACTTGAATAATATTTGTCTGATGACAGACAAACAAAACTGACCATATGGTAGTTTGTTTCTGGTCTTCAACTTATACACATTATAAGCATTCAACATGGAAATGTCCACAAGATGAAAAAAGAGTTTTATGTACCACTTATAACTCTTGCGAACACAATCAGCAAACCCAATTTGCATGTCACATTTGTCCACTGAACGCATATTGAGAGTGTAGTCCATCACAGCTGCAGGTTTTAGGATGGGTTCATCGGTCTCTCTACTCACCCTGCCAGTGTCTGTCATTTCGTTTTGGTGAACTGATGACAACAGTGTGACATCTCGTTTGTCATGCCACTGAAATGACATGATGTCATTGGCAGCAAACGCCTGCACCTCACCTCTACGATTGCCAGCATTGAACCTAGGCATATGTTTACGATTTGCATGCACTGTACCGCACACATCTGTCATGTTCACTCGCAAAAAATCACTGAGTAAAGGGCTTGTGTACCAGATATCAGTATATAATATATGCCCCTTACCAAGATATGGTTCCATCATTATTCTAACCACATCACCAGAGATACCCAGTAACTTCCTGGTATTTTGCAATGTATTGCTTCCAGTGTACACAATAATGTCCAATACAGGACCACTGTAGCAATCACAAAGTACAAACAACTTTATACCAAAGCGTTTCCTCTTGCTTGGTATATACTGCTTGAACGACAGTCTACCTTTGAACAAAATCAAAGACTCATCAATAACAAGCTTCCTGAAGGGATAAAAATACATATTGAATTTCTGTTTCAGATACATAAACACATTTCTAATCTTATATAACCTGTCGTTTCTGTCAGGCCTGGTTTTGTCTGAGAAGTGTAGCATCCTTAGCAGTAGCACAAATCGATTCACTGGTATTATTTCACTAAAAGATGGGGTTGCAATGAGGTGGTCTGTCGACCAGTATGATTTGACACTGTGCTTATAAACATGTGGCATAAGCATTATTGTGGCAAACAAAAGATACATCTCAGCCACAGTTGTCTCCTTCCACTGGTGTAGACATGATCCTGGTGAAAGAATCGTGTTTGCCATTGTGTAATCGAAGTATCTGTTGCTTTCCCTGACAATAATTTCCATCAGGGGTTCGTCAAAGAATAACTGGAAACATTCCAGTTCAGTGGCATTGTTCCCAAGTGGACAAGATGGCCATAGTTCACTTTGACTTTCATCAAAGTGATGGGGATTGGGAACAAAGTTCTCAGCTTCCTGCCAATCCCAGGTGTGGTCTGCTGGTGGGTACTGGATATTGACAGGTGATTGTGGAGGTTGTTGTGGTGGGTGGGTGGGTGAGGCTGACGCAGCAGCGTGGGTAGCAGCATGGCCCACTGCTGGTGCCTAATGGCTGGCACCGCCACCACCACCACCACCATCTGATGACGCATGTACATTTTTCATCCCCATTGTAACAATATCACCTTCATTTTCACTATCACTTCCGGTTGTATGCCCACGGGATGTACTCCTTACCCTCGGAACAGGATATGGCACACTCCAGAGCGCATATACCGTCGTATATACTGACGCTTCACTGGAGAATATTCCACTTCACTCTCGCTACTGGAACTGTTTTGAAGAGCTTGGAGTTCATATTCACTATCACTATCATCACCATTGCTCACATCTGAGTCCTGGATATGAGTAAATAACAATTTCCTCCTTCGTTCTGGTACAAGTGAATGTGAACAAGACGCCATAGCACCGGAAGTGGAAGGTTGTGGGTCGTCGGGGTTTTCCTCACTATTACCGGTATTAGGTTCATTATTTTCGGTCACAAACTCGCCAAAACCCTGGAATTCATCTTCACTGACACTTCCATCTGTGTTTGTACTGTCACTTGGGAACAAAAGAGTCCCAATTCGCCGGGAGGGAGGTGTTTCTTACCCGAGGCATGGTGAGCAAGAGGTACTGAAATGGTGTTCCCACAATGCACCACTGGCTCCACGATTTTTTCCTACTGCGCACACTGACCGCGCAGACCCATTCTCTCACATGTAGGCCTACCAGCTTTCTCCCGCTCGATTTGAAGGCGCTGGGATTTACGCGTACTAATACGTGCCCGGGCCGTGGCTTTAACGTCCCAAATCGGACCGACCCTCAAAGGGTTAACATCACATCTAGTTGAAGTTTTTAATGTTTTCATTTCTTTTCAGTCAATTTTTTATTTTGCTCATCATTATTTTCTTAATGCTCAATTATCATCTTTCTATCTTCATTTCTTTTTCTCTTTTAAAATTTTTTTGCATTGTATTCCTATGAAATATAAAGTGTTTATTAAGGAAAGGGGGAATCATTGCAGATTGAGGATCACATTACTTTAAAATCGAGGTAAAATTCTCAGAATCCATTTTTTTTTAGTAGAGATGCAGTTTTTGGAAAAAACCGGGTTTACTCTTGGTTTTATTCCTGACCCAATACCAGTGGAAAAAGGAAAAACTGGTTCCATACTGGGCCATACGACACATCTCCTCTTGGATTTTTTTGCACTATCGCGGGAAAAACTTTAAAGCTAGAATTTTGAGGGGGTGCCAACATCTTGCTGGCATTGGATACAGGTAAAAATGGATGTTTTATGGTAGCTTTAACCCCCTGTGAAATTGTTGAATAATTTAATGTTTTTTTTTTTTTTTTTTAACAAGTCGGCCGTCCCCCCACCGAGGCAGGGTGACCCAAAAAAAAAATCCCCAAAAAAAAAAATCTTTCATCATCATTCAACACCTTTTTTTTACCCCCCCATAATCACTGTCTTTGGGGGAGCTCAGATACGACAGCTGAGGGAAAAATCCTCCCCGCTGTCACTATCTCAGACTCCTCCCTTAAAAATGCAGGCAATATACTTCCCCTTTCTAGGGCTCAAGTCCAACTAAATCCCAAATTTAAATGGTTTCCCTGAATCCCTTCCAAAAAAGTTACCCTTTTCTCACCTCCCAAAAGATCGTCATGTCCCAAAAACCATTGTCTCCATTCACTAAAATCTAACACCCCACACTGCTTGCTGGAAGTCCAAGCCCCCCTACCACAAAACCTCCTTTCCCTTCCCCCCAACCCTAGGACGACCCCCACCCCCCCTTCCTTCCCCACAGATTTATCGCTTTCCCCAAAAAATTCCTTTTATCCATTCTCTCTAAATGACCAAACCACCTCAACAAACCCCCTTCAACCCTCTGACAAATACTTTTGGGGGCTCCACACCTTCTCCTAATTTCCCATTCCCAATTTTTTGCATA
>WNWK01019482.1:0-37706 GCA_009830355.1 Cherax destructor
CAATCATGACAAGTTACAAAGGTATTTGCAGATTACAGAGGTAATATAGGGTCCAGGCTGGGCCCCAAAAGTTTTGATAGCTGAACAAGGTACAATGGTAATGAATTCACTAGTTACAAGGTAATGAATCATGCAAATAAATTTACTTACGTCTGTACATGGTTACAATCATGAACAAATTATAAAGCAATGAGCAATCTATTAGTCTACACCCAGCCACAACTGTAATGAGTTATTGGTGCAAATTTTAATTGTTGGGTCACACACACACACACACACATACATATACAGTGGACCCCCGAGTTTCGTAAACCCCGGAAATCGTACATTTATGTAAGTATAATATTGTAAGTGCTTGTGGAAAGAGTATTTTTGGGGGTCTGAAATAGACTAACCTATGTGACATTTTTCCTTAAGGGAGTAATTGTTGGTAATGGCGCGAGCAGACTTCAGGAGTGAAGTTTTACGAAACTCGGGGTCCACTGTACACATACATATACACACACACACACACACAAACACACACATACACACACATACATGTATATACATACACACATACACATATACAGTGGACCCCCGAGTTTCGAAAACCCCCGGAAATCGTACATTTATGTAAGTATAATATTGTAAGTGCTTGTGGAAAAGTATTTTGGGGGTCTGAAATAGACAACCTACGTGACTTTTTTTCTTAAGGGGTAAATTCGTTCGTTGGCACTTGAGCAGACTTCAGGAGTGAAGTTTTACGAAACTCGGGGTCCCTGTATACATACACACACACACACACACGTGGCAATGCTTTATTTACAGGGAGCAAAGTCGGGGATTTTTCCAGAATGGTCTGTAATATACCACTGTGGATAAAATACTTTGACATATCTTGAACATTTCTGAGTGAGTTGTCTCTGAATTCATTAATTTTATGCACTCCAGTACATAATGACGCAGGGTGTGACAATAATCCAACTGGCAAAGTTTACATTTTGTTTGGTCTACATCTGGTGGTGGTGATTTAACCTGCCAAAGATACTTGTAACCGGAGGGGCGGTAGTGACATCCAAAAAGTCTTCTTATTTTTTGGATGCCCCTAGACATGTGGCTCCTCCTGCATGATAGAATGATGATAGATGGACGACTGGTGTCAATCCCCCTGAGTCTTAAGTCAATAAAATTCAGTTGAAGTTTTTTTAATATAGATAACTTATTAATAGTAATAATAAGTATTATTATACAATATTTTAGTGCGGTGAGCTCACACCTCCACACACCATGGTGGTCCTTGAGTAACTGAGCTGAGAGGACTGCTACCCCGTCTCCTCTTAGCACCGCCAACCATTCAATATCTACGTATATAATATCAGTTTTATTAATTTGTGCATCTTTATCTGCTTCTACGATATTTATGTTACTGTATCCCAATATTATTCTGGAATAAATATGATAGGTAGATAACCGTTATTGATAGTAATAGTATTTTTACAATACTTTATAGTGCCGTAACCTAACATATCCTCACGCCATGATGGTCCATGAGCAACTGAGACACTGCTCCACTTCTCGCTCTCAGCCCCGCCCACCCTTCAATACCTATATGTCAGTTTTTATTAATTTATGCATCTTTATCATGCTTCTACATTATTTATGTTATACCTAATATTATCCTGGAATAAATATGATAGGTAGATATTATTTATTGATAATAATAGTATAATTATACAATAACAAATCTAGAAGCAGTGCTTGAAACTGGGTCTAGACCAGCTGATGATGTCTTATTGTCAGCTGTAATGTACTGCAGGTAAAAGAGCCCAGAGATCTATTACAGCATTTATACACACTCCAATACAACCATCGACTTTAGTACCACAACCTCTACCACCCACTTCTGCCAACAACCAACAACCATCCACTCAGCCCAGTAGGGCCACACCATCCATATCCACTCTCTTCCAACCATCCACAAAACATCATTACTCACAATTTAAGGTAAAATACTATTATTTCTATTGCATTTGTAGTCTTAAGCAGTAATATATCACACAATGAACTACAATTACATATTCACCTTAAATTTTTTGCAAGATCTGTTGGTTATTCTGGAATAAATATGATAGGTAGATAACCGTTATTGATAGTAATAGTATTTTTACAATACTTTATAGTCCCGTAACCTAACATATCCTCACGCCATGATGGTCCATGAGCAACTGAGACACTGCTCCACTTCTCGCTCTCAGCCCCGCCCACCCTTCAATACCTATATGTCAGTTTTTATTAATTTATGCATCTTTATCATGCTTCTACATTATTTATGTTATACCTAATATTATCCTGGAATAAATATGATAGGTAGATATTATTTATTGATAATAATAGTATAATTATACAATAACAAATCTAGAAGCAGTGCTTTGAAACTGGGTCTAGACCAGCTGATGATGTCTTATTGTCAGCTGTATAATGTACTGCAGGGTAAAAGGGGCCCAGAGATCTATTACAGCATTTATACAACTCCAATACAACCATCGACTTTAGTACCACAACCTCTACCATCCACTTCTGCCAACAACCAACAACCATCCACTCAGCCCAGTAGGGCCACACCATCCATATCCACTCTCTTCACAACCATCCACAAACATCATTACTCACAATTTAAGGTAAGAAATACTATTTTCTATTGCATTTGTAGTCTTAAGCAGTAATATATCACCACAATGAACTACAATTACATATTCACCTTCAATTTTGCAAGATCTGTTGGTCTAAAAAACTTGTTTGGGTTTTGGGGACTCCCAGCAACGTAACCCTATTTTCCCATAAGTTCTTTTAATTATCTAACACGACGTTTTCAGGGCACTCCCTCAACTACCAAAAATCATACCTTAGCAACAGAAACCAATATGTGTACACAAATGGAGCTAGCTCTACCACACAAACTATTACAGTAGGTGTCCCCAGAAATGTTCCTGGCCCACTTCTCTTTCTCATTTACATTAACGACCTACAAATGCATCTCAACTACTCAAACCCATACCATTTGCAGATGACCCACATCGTTATCTCTCACCCAAGCCCAGACATATAGCCAACACTGTAAATACTGAATTACAGAAAATATCTACCTGGATGATGACTAACAAACTTACTCTCAATATTGATAAAACCTATTTCTTTCAGTTTGGGAACAGAGCTACAAATGTACCACTTAACATAATGATAAACGGGTCCCCATCACAAAACTCACAGAGGGGAAAATTCTTAGGAATCCATCTTGACAGTGGCCTAAAATTTCAAACACATATACAACAAATCTCCAAGAAAGTCTCAAAGACTGTGGGAATACTATCCAAGATATGGTACTATGTTCCACAACCAGCTCTCCTTACCCTATATCACTCACTCATTTACCCCTACCTCACCTATGGAATCTGCGCATGGGCTCAACATCAATAACTCATCTCAGACCATTAATAACACAACAAAAGGCTGCAATTAGAATGATAACAAATTCACACTCCAGACAACATACTCCACCAATATTAAAAAATCAAACTTACTCACCATACAAGACATCCATACTTTTTTCTGTGCCTATTACATACATAGACACTCTATGCAAATATTAACCCCCCACTCAAACTTCTCCTTACCAACTTTAACAGGACACATGACCATAACACTAGACACAGGCACTCCTCGATGTTCCCGTGTCCATCTAACACTATGCAAAACTCAATGCATATAAAAAGGCCGAAAATTTGGAATTCATTACCTGTGATTGCAAAGAAACCCTGCCTGTACCCCAATTCCCAAAAAAATGCTAAAAACCACCTTTCACCCAAACCTAAGTGCACAATATCAACATTCCAACAAAGTTGATTAATCATTAAATGTATAAACCTGATTAATCACTTAAATGTAAAAACCTTATGAATAATACATACTGAGCTAACTGTTACTATAACATTTACATTATAATGACCACATAAACTGTAATTGCAATGCAACTAATTGTTTTAAATTGTTATCTCACTCAATTAATTGCATTGCTACAATTAATAGTTTTTATGTTCAACTTATATCCAAATTTTACTACTTAGATACACAATTATACTTATTTTATAAATTATCAACCATAATTTTTTACCATGTGTCTCTATTACTTAATCTTAAGAATGCCCACAATGCACAGCATATTAGGGGCTTTTTGGGATGTACACCTCATTTATACCTATGTATCATTGTCTAAATAACAACATTGTATCATGTCTAAATAAATTATTATTATTATTATTATTATCTACTGTGCTAAATGACGATTACTGTATATACATATATATACGTATACAGTGAGGCCAAATCTAACAGCTCAGTAATCGAACACATTCCACTAATCGAACAAGTGCGTACCAGACCTGTCTGCCCCTGGCGTCATGAGTCAGCCTAGCTTTGTTTATCCTCCAGTGAACATTACCCTGCTTGCTCTTCCAAACATTTCACAATTAATTAATTGTGTTTGGAGCTTGTTCATTGCTTGAGGCAGTGTTAGAGGCAGTGGTGGTGAGAGGCAGTGGTGATGAGAGGCAGTGGTGATGAGAGGCAGTGGTGGTGAGGGGGCAGTAGTGATGAGGAGGAGTAGTGATGAGAGGCAGTGGTGGTGAGAGGCAGTGGTGGGTGAGAGGCAGTGGTGGTGAGAGGCAGTGGTGGTAGAGGCAGTGGTGGTGAGAGGCAGTGATGGTGAGAGGCAGTGGTGGTGAGAGGCAGTGGTGGTAGAGGCAGTGGTGGTGAGAGGCAGTGATGGTAGAGGCAGTGGGGGAGGGCAGTGGTGATGAGAGGCAGTGGTGGTGAGGGGGCAGTAGTGGTGAGAGGCAGTGGTGGTGAGAGGCAGTGGTGGTGGGGGCAGTGGTGTTTGTTCATTGGTTGAGGCAGTGTTAGAGGCAGTGGTGATGAGAGGCAGTGGTGATGAGAGGCAGTGGTGATGAGAAGCAGTGGTGATGAGAGGCAGTGGTGATGAGGGGGCAGTGGTGATGAGAGGCAGTGGTGGTAAGAGGCAGTCTTAATATAGAGTGAGAGGTGAGTAAACAAGATTAAATGAATAAACGAGGAAATGAGAGTGTAGAAGGTTTGGGAGTTTTGTAAACAAACCAGTTGTTGTTGCTGTTACCAGCCTGGACAGGAATGAATTCTGTTCACTCCGTGTAGCCGACTGGAAGAAGTGATCTAATGCAGTTAGCATTACAAACTCCGTATTCTCTTATACTAACACGTCTGAAGGAGGAAAGAATAGGAAGATGTTTACTAGCTGGACCGAGCATGCCCGCCACCACATTCGTAATGACACACATTTTATTTTATTCTAGAGTGTATATCAGGTTTTTATGTTATTTATATTGTTTATTATGTCATATTAGATGAAATGTGATAGATAAATAAGCCGTAGAGCTGATATTAGTGTCAAATTGAAGCATTTTGTCCTGCCTCCCAACAATAAACTCTCCTCCCTCTCCTCTCCATCTTCCATACACCAACAAGAGTCGCCAATAAAAGTAAGATGTTAAATGTCTACTTCTATACATGTTATTAGTGCTTATATTTATTTATTCTTTTCTGTATGTAAATCTATATTTAATCTCTAAAAAATTATTTTTTGTTAATATTCTGGGTGTCTGAAACGGATTAATTGAATTTACATTATTTCTTATGGGGAAAATGGCTTCAGTTTTCAAGTTGATTTCAGTTTTAGTCGATCCTCTGGAACGGATTAAGACGAAAATGGAGGGACCACTGTATATATACGTATACATATACAGGACCTCGGGAGCCATGAAAATTCTTTCAGAATGCTGTTTGAGTGCCATTACTGAACGAATTTGTTCCCATAAGGACAAATGTAAATTAGATTAAATACTTCAGACCCCCCAAAAATACACTTACAAAAGCACTTACGAAAATACACTTACATAATTGTTCGAGTTTGGAGGGTGAACGAAACCGAGGGTCCACTGTATATATATATATATATATATATATATATGGAACAGAATTCTTCCTCCGTAAGCCATGCGGTCGTAAGAGGCAAATCCAAAATGCCGGAAGCAAGGGCTAGTAACCCTTTCTCCTGTATATATTACTAAATGTAAAAGGAGAAACTTTCGCTTCTCCTTTTTGGGCAAACTTCGTCGGTGGGAAACGCCACTTCTGTTGAAAAAGATATATATATATAGTATATATATATACAGTGGTCCCTCGGTTTTCGCCAAAAATTGCTCCAGAATGCTGCTCAAGTGCCATTACTGAACGAATTTACTTCCTTAAGAAATAATGTCACGTAGGTTAGTCTAGTTCAGACCCCAAAATACACTTGCAACAGCACTTACGAAAATACACTTACATAAATGTTCGAGTTTGGAGATGCACGAAACTGAGGGACTACTGTATGTATGTATGTATGTAGTATGTATATGGTGTATATGTACATGTATATGTGTATGTATGTAGGTTGGTAGACAGCAACCACCCAGGAGGTACTACCGTCCTGCCAGGTGACTGTGAAACAGAAACCTGAAACTGTTTTACATGATGGTAGGATTGCTGGTGTCTTTTTCTGTCTCATAAACACGCTGGATAACAGGTATATCTAGCTACTTCTACTTACACTTTAGGTCACACTACACTGGCATACACATGCATATATATACATACACACATCTAGGTTTTTCTTCTTTCTTAATAGCTCTTGTTCTTTTTATTTTCTCTATTGTCCATGGGGAAGTGGAAAAGAATCTTTCCTCCGTAAGCCATGCGTGTCGTATGAGGCGACTAAGATGCCGGGAGCAATGGGCTAGTAACCCCTTCTCCTGTACAAATCTACTAAAAACGAGAAGAAGAAAAACTTTATAAAATTGGGTTGTCTGAATGTGCGTGGATGTAGTGCGGATGATAAGAAAGAGATGATTGCCGATGTTATGAATGAAAAGAAGTTGGATGTCCTGGCCCTAAGCAAACAAAGCTGAAGGGGGTAGGCGAGTTTCAGTGGGGAGAAATAAATGGATTAAGTCAGGAGTATCTGAGAGAGTTAGAGCTAAGGAAGGGTAGCAATAATGTTGAAGGATCAGTTATGGAAGGAAAAGAGGGAATATAAATGTGTAAATTCAAGGATTATGTGGATTAAAATAAGGGTCGGATGCGAAAAGTGGGTCATAATAAGCGTGTATGCACCTGGAGAAGAGAGGAGTGTAGAGGAGAGAGAGAGATTTTGGGAGATGTTAGTTAATGTATAGGAACTTTTGAACCAAATGAGAGAGTAATTGTGGTAGGGGACCTAAATGCTAAAGTGGGAGAAACATGCAGAGAGGGTGTAGTAGGTAAGTTTGGGGTGCCAGGTGTAAATGATAATGGGAGCCCTTTGATTGAACTTTGTATAGAAAGGGTTTAGTTATAGGTAATACATATTTTAAGAAAAAGAGGATAAATAAGTATACAAGATATGATGTAGGGCGTAATGACAGTAGTTTGTTGGACTATGTATTGGTAGATAAAAGACTGTTGAGTAGACTTCAGGATGTACATGTTTATAGAGGCTACAGATATATCAGATCACTTTTAGTTATAGCTACAGGGAGTAAAAGGTAGATGGGATACAAGGAAAATAGAATCAGTAAGTAAAAGAGAGGTGAAGGTTTATAAACTAAAAGAGGAGGCAGTTAGGTAAGATATAAACAACTATTGGAGGATAGATGGGCTAGTGAGAGTGTAGGCAATGGGTCGAAAATGTATGGGGTAGATTTAAAATGTAGTGTTAGAGTGTTCAGCAGAAGTTTGTGGTTACAGGCGAGTGGGTGCGGAGGGAAGAGGAGCGATTGTGGAATGATGATGTAAGAGAGTAGTAAGGGGGAAAAAGTTAGCATATAGAGGTTTTTACAAAGTAGAAGTGATGCAAGGAGGGAAGAGTATATGGAGAGAAAAAGAGAGGTTAAAAGAGTGGTGAAGCAATGTAAAAGAGAGCAGATGAGAGTGGGTGAGATGTTATCAGCAAATTTTGTTGAAAATAAGAAAGTTTTGGAATGAGATTAATAAGTTGAGGAAGCCTAGAGAACAAATGGATTTGACAGTTAAAAATAGGAGAGGAGAGTTATTAAATGGAGAGTTAGAGGTATCGGGAAGATGGAGAGAATATTTTGAGGATTTGTTAAATGTTGATGAAGACAGGAAGCTGTGATTTCGTGTAGGGCAAGGAGGAATAACATCTTGTAGGAGTGTGGAAGAGCCAGTTGTGGGTGTAGGGGAAGTTCGTGAGGCAGTGGTAGAATGAAAGGGGTAAGGCAGCTGGGATTGATGGGATAAAGATAGAAATGTTAAAAGCAGGTGGGATATAATTTTGGAGTGGTTGGTGCTATTATTTAATAAATGTATGGAAGAGGGTAAGGTACCTAGGATTGGCAGAGAGCGTGTATTGTTCCTTTGTATAAAGGCAAAGGGACAAAAGAGAGTGCAAAATTATAGGGAATAAGTCTGTTGAGGTACCTGGTAAAGTGTATGGTAGAGTTATTATTGAAAGAATTAAGAGTAAACAGAAAGCAGGATAGCAGATGAACAAGGGGCTTTAGGAAAGGTAGGGGTGTGTAGACCAAGTGTTTACAGTGAAACATATAGGTGAACAGTATTTGATAAGGGTAAAGATGTTTTTGTGGCATTTATGGATTTGGAAAAGGCGTATGATAGGGTAGATAGGGGGCAATGTGGCAGATGTTGCAGGTGTATGGAATAGGAGGAAGGTTACTGAAAGCAGTGAAGAGTTTTTATGAGGATAGTGAGGCTCAGGTTAGAGTGTGTAGGAGGGAAGGGACTATTTCCCAGTAAAAGTGGGCCTTAGACAAGGATGTGTGATGTCACCGTGGTTGTTCAATATATTTATAGATGGGGTTGTAAGAGAAGTGAATGCGAGGGTCTTGGCAAGAGGTGTTGGGCTAAAAGATAAAGAAGCAAATACAAAGTGGGAGTTGTCACAGTTGCTTTTTGCTGATGACACTGTGCTTTTGGGAGATTCTGAAGAGAAGCTGCAGAGGTTGGTGGATGAATTTGGTAGGGTGTGTAAAAGAAGAAAATTGAAAGTGAATATAGGAAAGAGTAAGGTGATGAGGATAACAAAAGAATAGGTGACGAAAGATTGATATCAGATTGGAGGGAGAGAGTATGGAGGAGGTGAATGTATTCAGATATTTGGGAGTGGACATGTCGGCGGATGGGTCTATGAAGGATGAGGTGAATCATAGAATTGATGAGGGGAAAAGGGTGAGTGGAGCACTTCGAGTCTGTGGAGACAAAGAACCTTGTCCATGGAAGTAAAGAGGGGAATGTATGAGAGTATAGTTATACCAACGCTCTTATATGGGTGTGAAGCATGGGTGATGAATGTTGCAACGAGGAGAAGGCTGAGGCAGTGGAGATGTCATGTCTGAGGTCAATGTGTGGTGTGAATATAATGCAGAGAATTCGGAGTTTGGAAATTAGGAGGAGGTGCGGGATTCACCAAAACGATTGTCCAGAGAGCTGAGGAGGGGTTGTTGAGGTGGTTTGGACATGTAGAGAGAATGGAACGAGACAGAGTGACTTCGAGAGTGTATAAATCTGTAGTGGAGGGAAGGCGGGTAGGGTCGGCCTAGGAAAGGTTGGAGGGAGGGGGTAAAGGAAGTTTTGGTGCGAGGGGCTTGGACTTCCAGCAAGCATGTGTGAGCGTATTTGATAGGAGTGAATGGAGGCATATGGTTTTAATACTTGACGTGCTGTTGGAGTGTGAGCAAAGTAACATTTATGAAGGATTCAGGAAACCGGCAGGCCGGACTTGAGTTCTGGAGATGGGAAGTACAGTGCCGGCACTCTGAAGGAGGGGTGTTAATGTTGCAGTTTTATAACTGTAGTGTAAAGCACCCTTCTGGCAAGACAGTGATGGAGTGAATGATGATGAAAGTTTTTCTTTTTCGGGCCACCCTGCCTTGGTGGGAATCGCCGATGTGTTAAAAAAAAAAAAAAAAATATATATATATATATATATATATATATATATATATATATATATATTATATCAAAAATATCACAGTAAACAGTGATATCAAAATATGTAAGACAAACCACTATGAAAAAATAGTTCCTTGATAATGTGAGTAGTCACAAAAGCGCTTGGAATTCTTCTATTTTTTCATAGTGGTTGTCTTGCATATATGTATGTATGTATATGTATGTATGTATGTATGTATGTATGTATGTATGTATGTATTGTAATATGTATTTGATATATATATATATATATATATATATATATATATATATATATATATATATATATATATATATATATATTTTTATTTATTTTATTAACACATCGGCCGATTCCCACCAAGGCAGGGTGGCCCGAAAAGAAAACTTTCATCATCATTCACTCCATCACTGTCTTGCCAGAAGGGTGCTTTACACTACAGTTATAAACTGCAACATTAACACCCTCCTTCAGAGTGCCGGCACTGTACTTCCCATCTCCAGAACTCAAGTCCGGCCTGCCGGTTTCCCCGAATCCCTTCATAAATGTTACTTTGCTCACACTCCAACAGCACGTCAAGTATTAAAACCATATGCCTCCATTCACTCCTATCAAATACGCTCACACATGCTTGCTGGAAGTCCAAGCCCTCGCACACAAAACTTCCTTTACCCCTCCCTCCAACCTTTCCTAGGCCGACCCCTACCCCGCCTTCCCTCCACTACAGATTTATACACTCTCGAAGTCACTCTGTCTCGTCTCCATTCTCTCTACATGTCCAAACCACCTCAACAACCCTCCTCAGCTCTCTGAACAATCGCTTTGGTAATCCCGCACCTCCTCCTAATTTCCAAACTCCGAATTCTCTGCATTATATTCACACCACACATTGACCTCAGACATGACATCTCCACTGCCTCCAGCCTTCTCCTCGTTGCAACATTCATCACCCATGCTTCACACCCATATAAGAGCGTTGGTATAACTATACTCTCATACATTCCCTCTTTACTTCCATGGACAAGGTTCTTTGTCTCCACAGACTCCGAAGTGCTCCACTCACCCTTTTCCCTCATCAATTCTATGATTCACCTCATCCTTCATAGACCCATCGCCGACATGTCCACTCCCAAATATCTGAATACATTCACCTCCTCCATACTCTCCCTCCAATCTGATATCCAATCTTTCGTCACCTATTCTTTTTGTTATCCTCATCACCTTACTCTTTCCTATATTCACTTTCAATTTTCTTCTTTTACACACCCTACCAAATTCATCCACCAACCTCTGCAGCTTCTCTTCAGAATCTCCCAAAGCACAGTGTCATCAGAAAAAAGCAACTGTGACAACTCCCACTTTGTATTTGCTTTTATCTTTTAGCCCAACACCTCTTGCCAAGACCCTCGCATTCACTTCTCTTACAACCCCATCTATAAATATATTGAACAACCACGGTGACATCACACATCCTTGTCTAAGGCCCACTTTACTGGGAAATAGTCCCCTTCCCTCCTACACACTCTAACCTGAGCCTCACTATCCTCATAAAAACTCTTCACTGCTTTCAGTAACCTTCCTCCTATTCCATACACCTGCAACATCTGCCACATTGCCCCCTATCTACCCTATCATACGCCTTTTCCAAATCCATAAATGCCACAAAAACATCTTTACCCTTATCCAAATACTGTTCACCTATATGTTTCACTGTAAACACTTGGTCTACACACCCCTACCTTTCCTAAAGCCCCTTGTTCATCTGCTATCCTGCTTTCTGTTTTACTTTAATTCTTTCAATAATAACTCTACCATACACTTTACCAGGAGGTACACTAACAGACTTATTCCCCTATAATTTTTGCACTCTTTTGTCCCTTTGCCTTTATACAAAGGAACAATACACGCTCTGCCAATCCCTAGGTACCTTACCCTCTTCCATACATTTATTAAATAATAGCACCAACCACTCCAAAATTATATCCCCACCTGCTTTTAACATTTCTATCTTTATCCCATCAATCCCAGCTGCCTTACCCCTTTCATTCTACCCACTGCCTCACGAACTTCCCTACACCCACAACTGGCTCTTCCACACTCCTACAAGATGTTATTCCTCCTTGCCCTACACACGAAATCACAGTTTCCCCTGTCTTCATCAACATTTAACAAATCCTCAAAATATTCCCTCCATCTTCCCGATACCTCTAACTCTCCATTTAATAACTCTCCTCTCCTATTTTTAACTGTCAAATCCATTTGTTCTCTAGGCTTCCTCAACTTATTAATCTCATTCCAAAACTTTTTCTTATTTTCAACAAAATTTGCTGATAACATCTCACCCACTCTCTCATCTGCTCTCTTTTACATTGCTTCACCACTCTTTAACCTCTCTTTTTCTTTCCATATACTCTTCCCTCCTTGCATCACTTCTACTTTGTAAAACCTCTCATATGCTAACTTTTTCTCCTTACTACTCTCTTTACATCATCATTCCACCAATCGCTCCTCTTCCCTCCGCACCCACTCGCCTGTAACCACAAACTTCTGCTGAACACTCTAACACAACATTTTTAAATCTACCCCATACATTTTCGACCCCATTGCCTACACTCTCACTAGCCCATCTATCCTCCAATAGTTGTTTATATCTTACCCTAACTGCCTCCTCTTTAGTTTATAAACCTTCACCTCTCTTTACTTACTGATTCTATTTTCCTTGTATCCCATCTACCTTTTACTCCCACTGTAGCTATAACTAAAAAGTGATCTGATATATCTGTAGTCCCTCTATAAACATGTACATCCTGAAGTCTACTCAACAGTCTTTTATCTATCAATACATAGTCCAACAAACTACTGTCATTACGCCCTACATCATATCTTGTATACTTATTTATCCTCTTTTTCTTAAAATATGTATTACCTATAACTAAACCCCTTTCTATACAAAGTTCAATCAAAGGGCTCCCATTATCATTTACACCTGGCACCCCAAACTTACCTACTACACCCTCTCTGCATGTTTCTCCCACTTTAGCATTTAGGTCCCCTACCACAATTACTCTCTCATTTGGTTCAAAAGTTCCTATACATTCGCTTAACATCTCCCAAAATCTCTCTCTCTCCTCTACACTCCTCTCTTCTCCAGGTGCATACACGCAAACGTGCGAAATAATTTACAAACATTATCTCTTAGTCCACAGCAGGATTCCAACCTGCACACACTGCATTAAAGTACACAGTACTTCAGCCACTCATCCAGACCCCAGATTAAAGTATGGGCTCCTAGATGCTCACTTCCATACCCCCGGAACACCATACTAGTGATAAGTTATTTCGTCAAGGCCTGCTACATGCAGTGAACTTCGGAAGAGATTTTGAAATGCTTAACAATTAGGAAATGGGCGAAATTATGTACAGACAATATCAAAATTTCTTTCATAGTTCACTGCATGTCTCAGAAGTTCACTGCATGTCTCAGAAGTTCACTGCATGTCTCAGAATTTGATGAAATACATTTGTAACAATGTAGGCCACCACTTGTGTTTTGACGCTGGTGAAGCTAACTAGTACCAGCTCGTAGGTGTCAAACAACGCTTGCACGGGGTGCCAGGTAATCGGTTTAATCAAAGCAATGGAAGGTAGCTCCAATTCTTGAGATCAAGAGCCCTCCACCAATTTCATGGCAAGACCCACCACCACTACAGCGTGAAATCCCACTTAAAGGGGTCAGTGTGTGAGACCATTTTTGGTTCACAGAGCGTTCACGATAACTTGCCCTTACTGAAGGTGCACGATAACTTGCTCTTACTGAAGGTGCACCATAACTTCCCCTTACTGAAGGTGCACCATAACTTCCTTACTGAAGGTGCACCATAACTCCTTACTGAAGGTGCACCATAACTTCCTTACTGAAGGTGCACCATAATCTCCCCTTACTGAAGGTGCACCATAACTTCCCTTACTGAAGGTGCACCATAACTGCCCTTACGAAGGTGCACCATAATTGCCCTTACTGAAGGTGCACCATAACTTGCCCTTACTGAAGGTGCACGATAACTTGCCCTTACTGAAGGTGCACCATAATTTGCCCTTACTGAAGGTGCACGATAACTTGCCCTTACTGAAGGTGCACCATAACTTGCCCTTACTGAAGGTGCACGATAACTTGCCCCTTACTGAAGGTGCACCATAACTTTGCCCTTACTGAAGGTGCACGATAACTTGCCCTTACTGAAGGTGCACCATAACTTGCCCTTACTGAAGGTGCACGATAACTTGCCCTTACTGAAGGTGCACCATAACTTGCCCTTACTGAAGGTGCACCATAACTTGCCCTTACTGAAGGTGCACCATAACTTGCCCTTACTGAAGGTGCACCATAACTGCCCTTACTGAAGGTGCACGATAACTTGCCCTTACTGAAGGTGCACCATAACTTGCCCTTACTGAAGGTGCACGATAACTGCCCTTACTGAAGGTGCACCATAACTTGCCCTTACTGAAGGTGCACGATAACTTCGCCCTTACTGAAGGTGCACCATAACTTGCCCTTACTGAAGGTGCACCATAACTTGCCCTTACTGAAGGTGCACCATAACTTCCCTTACTGAAGGTGCACCATAACTGCCCTTACTGAAGGTGCACCATAACTTGCCCTTACTGAAGGTGCACGATAACTTGCCCTTACTGAAGGTGCACCATAACTTGCCCTTACTGAAGGTGCACGATAACTTGCCCTTACTGAAGGTGCACCATAACTTGCCCTTACTGAAGGTGCACCATAACTTGCCCTTACTGAAGGTGCACCATAACTTGCCCTTACTGAAGGTGCACCATAACTTGCCCTTACTGAAGGTGCACCATAACTTGCCCTTACTGAAGGTGCACGATAACTTGCCCACACTCCACTGCTTCCACAAACCTTTCATTACTTGTCTTTAAAAAGACAATGCTGTCATATTTTTGTCTAAGTTGTTTATGTCGTTATCATTGTTTACGTCAGTGCGCGTCCTTGAAAGTGTCATGATGATGACGATGATGATAATGATGACAATGCTAATGATGATGACCATGGTAATGATGGTAATGATGCGGTATCCTTGTGATATATTTTGCTTTCTCTGAACCTGTGTGTGTGTACTCACCTATTTGTGGTTGCATGTGTCGAGATTCGGCTCCTGGCCCCGCCTCTTCACTGATCGCTACTGGGTCCTCTCTCTCCCTGCTCCATGAGCTTTATCGTACCTCGTCTTAAAACTATGTATAGTTCCTGCCTCCACTACATCACTTGCCAGACTATTCCATTTCCTGACAACTCTATGACTGAAGAAATACTTCCTAACATACCTTTGACTCATTTGAGTCTTCAGCTTCCAATTGTGACCCCTTGTTTCTGTGTCCCCTCTCTGGAACATCCTGTCTCTGTCCACCTTATCTATTCCTCGCAGTATTTTGTATGTCGTTATCATGTCTCTCCTAACCCTCCTGTCCTCCAGTGTCGTCAGGTCGATTTCCCTTAAGCTTTCTTCGTAGGACATTCCCCTTAGCTCCGGAACTAGCCTTGTTGCAAACCTTTACACTTTCTCTAATTTCTTAACGTGCTTGACCAGGTGTGGGTTCCAAACTGGGCCTGACGTACACGGTGCTCAAGGTCTTGAACGATTCCTTACTGAGGTATCTGAATGTTATTCTCAGGTTTGCCAGGCGCCCATATGCTGCAGCAGTTATCGGGTTGATTTGTGCTTCCGGAGACGTACTCGATATTATACTCACCCCAAGCTCTTTCTCCTTGAGTGAGGCTTACAGTCTTTGACCACCTAGCCTATACTCTGTCTGCGGTCTTCTTTGCCCTTCCCCGATCTTCATGACTTTTCACTTGGCTGGGTTAAATTCAATGAGCCAGTTGCTGGACCACACGTCCAGCATGTCCAGTTATCTCTGTAGTCTTGGCGGATCCTCATCTGATTTAATTATCCTCATTAACTTCACATCATCTGCGAACAGGGACACTTCTGAGTCTATCTCTTTCATCATGTCATTCACATATACCAAAAATAGCACTGGTCCTAGGACTGACCCCTGTGGGACCCCGCTCGTCACGGGCGCCCACTGTGATACCTCATCACAGGTATCCTCCCTGTCAGGTATTCTCTGATCCATTGCAGTGCCCTTCCTGTTATACGTGCCTGATCCTCTAGCTTCTGTACTAATCTCTTGTGAGGAACTGTGTCGAAGGCCTTCTTACAGTCCAAGAAAATGCGATCAACTCACCCCTCTCTCGTGTCTTACTTCTTTTACCTTGTCATAAAACTCCAGTAGGTTTGTGACACAGGATTTGCCTTCCATGAATCCGTGCTGGTTGTCGTTTATAATCTTGTTCCGTTACAGGTGCTCCACCACTCTCCTGATAATCTCCATGACTTTGCATACTATACACGTCAGTGACACTGGTCTATAGTTTAGTGCCTCGTTTCTGTCTCCTTTCTTAAAAATGGGGACTACATTTGCCGTCTTCCATACCTCAGGTAGTTGCCCAGTTTCAAGGGATGTGTTGAAAATTGTAGTTAGTGGCACACACAGCATTTCTGCTCCCTCTCTAAGGTTCTATTTGATTATAATAATAATAATAATCCCTCTCTAAGGACCCACGGAACGATATCCGGTCCCACCGCCTTTGAGGTATCAAGGTCACTTAGCAGATTCTTCACCTCCTCCTCGGTTGTGTGTATTTCATCCAACACTTGTTGGTATATCCCTTGTTGGTGTACCCCTCTATTCTATCTTACCAGAGTCCTTTCTGTCTCCACTGTAAATACTTCCTTAAATCTCGCGTTGAGCTCCTCACATACTTCTTGGTCGTTTCTTATGAGCTCCCCACCTTCTTTCCTCAGCCTGATTACCTGGTCCTTGACTGCTGTCTTCCTCCTGATGTGGCTATACAATAGTTTCGGGTCAGACTTGACTTTCGATGTTATGTTGTTTTCGTACTCTTGTTTTCGTTTTTGGCTCTTCGACCAATCTCTTTATTTTCCTGGGTCCTTTGCCTTCTGTACTTTTTCTATTCCCTAGTGCACTTAGTTTTTGCCTCCCTACAGTTTTGGTTAAACCAAGCGCTCGTTCTGGTCTTCCCATTATTTCTGTTGCCCTTGGGAACAAACCTTTCCTCTGCCTCCTTGCATTTTGTTGTTATGTAGTCCATTTCGTTTACTGACTTTCCTTCCAATTCTCTTTCCCACTGAACCTCCTGCAGGAAATTCCTCATACCTGTGTATTCCCCCTTTTATAGTCAGGCTTTTCCCATTCTACTCCTGTTACCCTCTTCACTTGTAACTCTACTATGTATTCAAAGCTCAGAACCACGTGATCACTAGCTCCAAGGGGTCTTTCATATGTGATGTCCTCAATGTCTGAGCTACTCAGGGTGAACACGAGGTCCAGTCTTGCTGGTTCATTCTCCCCTCTCTCTCTAGTAGTGTCCCTAACATGTTGAAGCATGAGGTTTTCCCAGTACCACATCCATCATCTTAGCTCTCCATGTTTCGGGACCCCCATGTGGCTCCAGGTTTTCCCAATCAATCTCCCTGTGGTTGAAATCGCCCATAACCAGTAACTTTGCTCTACTCGAATGAGCTCTTCTGGCTACCTCAGCTAGTGTGTCCACCATTGCTCTGTTGCTCTCTTCATACTCCTGTCTTGGCCTCCTGCAGTTCTGCAGCAGGTTATACATCATTGCAATGACTACCTTATGTTCCCCATACTGAATTGTACCTACTATGTAATCCCTTTCTCCAATCTCGTCCATTCCTTTCATTTCCTCAAATCCCCATCGGTTTTTAATGAGCAGTGCAACCCCTCTTCTCCTATCTTTCCTCAGGATCTGATATCCGGGTGGGAAGATTGCGTCTGTTATAGTCCCAGTGAATTTCATTTCTGTGACTGCTATGATGTCTGGGAACGTCTCCTTGATTATTTCATGCCACTCCTCACATTCATTATTCCATCCACGTTCATATACCAAACCTTCAACTTTTCTAAAACTGTGGTCCAGGGAGAATGGTGGGGTTGGGGAGTGGAAGCCTGGCAGGGGCCTATGGGGGTTGCTGTGGGGGTTGCTGTGGGGGGTTGCTGTGGGGGTTTGTGATGAGGGGTGGGGGCAGAGGGCCAATGGGGGTTGCTGTGGGGGGGGGGCGGAGGGTACAGTGTGTGGATTTTGGTTAGATCATTCGGCTGCATTGGGGTTGCCGTGGTTGGATTCCTTCTGTGGGTGGTTCTGGAGGAGGTTGTGTTTGCTCTTCCACCTAGGTCTGGGTTCTCCTGCTCATCTCCATCATTGCCTCTCCTTCCTGTTTGCATCTTTGTACCTTCTCTTTCAGTATCTTTCTTCTTGTGTTCTGTCTCGGTCAAGGTACACTCTCCAGTACTCCAGTTTGTCCCTTAGTCATGCTTTCTCCTGCAGGATCCTGCTTCGAGCTCATTCTGCCTTGAAAATTACTTTGACTGACCGTTTTTCCCTCTTGCAAACCACCCAATTCTCCGAAAATTTGTCAACTGGGTCATGTCATCCTCTCCTATTGCTTTCATGATAATTTCAATCGCTTTTTTCTCCTCCTGTTTTCTTGAATCATAAGTCTTCTATTCAACTTCCTGCAGCCTGTATACAAAAATTGACCTCTCTCTTTTGTCCTCTCACTGTATTTATCTTTGCATCCCCTGAGACGAT
This sequence comes from Cherax destructor, assembly GCA_009830355.1. Classification (NCBI taxonomy): domain Eukaryota; kingdom Metazoa; phylum Arthropoda; class Malacostraca; order Decapoda; family Parastacidae; genus Cherax; species Cherax destructor. The sequence goes on from WNWK01019482.1 coordinate 18,762, forward strand.
TTAGCTCCTGCCATTGAAACATTCTTTCCTTCAATCTCTTCCCTAGCTGATGTCCCTGTGCTCAGTGGTCTGTCTTTTTTCCTGCTCAGCTGTTCCTGGGCACTGCACTTGTCTGTTAGAGCCTCTGCATATAGCTTAGCTCCTTCATTGTGTGTGCGTGTGTGTGCATGTGTCCATGCATTTGTGTATGCGCGTGTGTGTGTGTGTGTGTGCGCGTGTGTGCGCGGGTGCATGCGGCGTGTGTGTGTGTGTGTGTGTGTGCGCGCGTACGTGCGTGTATGTGCGCGCGTGCGTGTGTGAGCGTGCATGTGTGCTCGTGCATGTTAGTTACCGGTTGTCAAAGTCATTTTTCGATAGAAACTTGGCCTGATATGCGTGTACTCACCTATTTGTGGTTGCAGGGATCGAGGCTCAGCTCCTGGCCCTGCTTCTTCACTGACCTCTACTAGGTCCTCTCTCCCTTCTCCATGAGCTTCGTCTTAAAACTATGTATGGTTCCTGCCTCCACTACATCACTTGCCAGACTATTCCACTTCCTGACAACTCTATGACTGAAGAAATACTTCCTAACATCTCTTTGACTCATCTGAGTCTTCATCTTCCAACTGTGACCCCTTGTTTCTGTGTCCCCTCTCTGGAACATCCTGTCTCTGTCCATCTTGTCAATTCCTCGCAGTATTTTATATGTTGTTATCATGTCTCTTCTAACCCTCTTGTCCTCCAGTGTCGCCAGGCCGATTTTCCTTACCTTTCTTCGTAGGACAATCCCTTAGCTCTGGAACTAGTCTTGTTGCAAACCTTTGCACTTTCTCTAATTTCTTGACGTGCTTGACCAGTGTGGGTTCCAAACTGGTGCTGCGTACTCCAGTATGAGTCTTGAATGATTCCTTACTGAGATGTCGGGAAGCTATTCTTAGGTATATGTTTATAATATGCATATAGGTGAAGTCCATTTTGTGTTTGTGGATCTGGGAAGAGAGTACTAGAGGTAGAGGGCTGGGAAAATGGTAGAAATGGAGAGGTGGATAATAATGAGGAGGTAGGAAGGGGGGAAGCGGAAAATAAATAAGAAAGCGGAAAGGTGGAAGAGGTATTAAGTCTCACGACGTGGTAAAATGTGAAAAAGAATAAACAAAAACATTGTTACTCAGATTTGTGCAACACGAACATATTTTCTATAAAATTGTAATGAGAAAAGTCAAAAAACATAATTGTTCATGGTTATATATTTACTAATGAGATAGTAAATGAGAAGAGACATTGTGTTAACAGGCCCAACCATGTATTAACTTCTCTCTAAATTACTAACAAACATTTTTCTGACATGATGAAAGGAATACTTTAAATCCTCCAAAACACGCAAAGTTACCCCATTAAAGGTCAAAGGTTATCAACTACATGAGGGTCATTAAGGCTGCATGTCACCTGCACAGCTCTGCAGCAAACCCACCTGCTCGCACCTCACCTAGCACTTGTATATATACATATGCGTGTGTATATCCTTTGTATTAACTTGATATGTATATATATATATATATATATATATATATATATATATATATACGAAAAAAGTTTACTTTAATCCCTATTTCATGGATTAAAAAATATATCAGTGATGATTTACATGGTTATAAAAGAGTGTTATTGTCACTGTTTCACTGTCAACAGAGCTTTATCAAGTCCTTTCTGTTCTGCCTGGTCATCAAGGAAGTCACAGAAGCGCTCTCCAGTGAGCTCTATATCTGGTTTTTGGATGATGGTACCCTAACTGGCACTAGCAATCGACAGTGCTGAGAAGAAGAGCAGGATTATGTCCATTGAATTAAAGCATGAAATCATGGGAGAGAGCCTGGGCCTATCTTTAAACTCAACCAAATGTGAAATAGTTTCTACCAATCGACAGATCCAGAATATTAGTGGTGTTTTACCAGGAGCACGAGCCATTGATCCAGCCAACAGCACTCTTCTTGGTGCTTCTCTTGGGCCCAATGCCATCGATCTGATCCTAGAAAAAAATCTCAGACCTCAGGACGATGGAAGGTAGGATGAAAGACATCGATACACATGATGCCTTCTACCTACTCACCAGGTGCCTGTCAATCCCAAAACTTACATACTTCCTGAGATGCTCCCCAGCCTTCAGCAGCCCGAAACTCAAGGAATATGACTCTCTCCTCAAGACCAAGCTAGAGAGTGTATTGAATCTTTCCCTCGAAGATGGACAGTGGTTGCAAGCCTCACTTCCAGTCAGGGTTGGGGGGTTGGGAATACGGAAATCCTCCCAGATTGCCCTACCAGCTTTCCTATCCTCTTCCATAGCATCAAATGAGTTAATTAAACAAATTCTTCCAAACAACATCAGTGACTCAGCAGGAATACAGGACCCTAGCTACGCCAGTGTCATCACTGAATGAGAGACTCTTGCTGCTCCAGCACCAAAACCTAATGCAGCACTGGCTTACAAACAGTCAAGTTGGGACGGCCCCATTGCTGAAAAGGTGCTTGCCAACATGCTTAGGGCTGTAACATCAGACAATGATAATGATAATAATGATAATGATGATAATGGCATAAAAAAGGAAAAAAATAAGGAATTGCCTAGTTATTATAAGAAATAAAAGCCTGAATAGGAGAGATTATACAGGCATATTAATTGACACTGAGAATATTTCCTGAATATTTTAGAAGGTTCTGGGACATCGGGTATTACCTGTTGACAACATGACTCACGAAATCGTAATGACACGATTGCAATCGTATTATTACGATTTCGTGAGTCATGTTGACGGCTTTGAGGGGGACTTGAGCTAGAGTTTGTCACGGCCATGCTAGCGGGAGATTCGTCTGTAAAAACTTGCATTTGTGGACACAGTGGTGCCTATGCTAACCTTCCTATGGTGTAGAAATATACCTAGTTGGATGAATCTTATTGAAGCTAGCTGGCCCAGTGGCTTACGCGACGGTCTAGAGTTTTGAGACTCTCTGACCGCGGGTTCGAACCCCACCCGTGGTATGGTTTGACAAAATGAGGGCATTTATTCCTTCTATTTCATTAGTTAGAAGGTTGTACACAGTAGCTACATTCTGTATGTGGATGATCCACTATTGTAATGTAACTTCTTGCATCACATGACCTGTTCCTAGCTGTTAGAAGCTTAGGGCTGGCTATTAACTATCTCCTAGTTACTCTACCTGATGCTGTCTGCAAACTGTGGGGCCTACCCCACCCGACCCCATATGGGGTGGGGTGTGGGGGGACCAGTGGGTGGTTGGCATTTGGCCGGGGCTCCCTCATTCAGAGATACTGGCTAGTGTCACCCACGCTACCATACTCTCAAAAACTTCTCATTTCTCCTGTTGCTGCCCATGCAGCATTGCACTGCTCCTGATGACGCACTCAGAAGTGTGAAAGTACTTGAGCTTAAGATTTAAACTCCTTGTGGCTTGTCTTGCCGAATAAGGCAAGTGAAATTTTGTGTATGCAATAATTTCGCAAAAATCATTCTGAACCTAACGATTTTTTCTTCATTGTGTTTGTATATTATTAAATTATTGTAAACTTATCTTAAAATATATTTAGTTAGATTAGGCTAAATTAAATTGCGCTTCATATAATAAGGTTAGGTAAGTTTTCTAAGGTTCTTTTGGTACAAAATTGTTAATTTTACATTAACATTTTTTTTCTTAATAATAATAATAATAATAATAATAATAATAATAATAATTTACATTAACATAAATGAAAAAATATATCTTTGAACGTATAAAAGAACATTTTAAAAAGGACTTAATTTTATGTGAGTTCCTGCTAATTGGCCAATTCTACCTATTCGGCATATATATATATATATATATATATATATATATATATATATATATATATATATATATAAATGCACCACGCAGAAACAAGCAGGTATATACAGAGAAAGATCGCAGTCAGGACTCGATACTGCTTCTGAGAATGACAAGATTCCCAAGCAGCGCTCTGGAGAGTTTACCTGGAGAGAATTCCAGGGGTCAACGCCCCCGCGGCCCGGTCCGTGACCAGGCCTCATGACCACTCGGCCACACAAATGCCACATAGACTGAAACATGGCTTGTGAACCAGGCTGCCCAGTCTATGTGTCATTTGTGTGGCCGAGTGGTCTAGAGCGCTGCTGGGAATCTTGTCCTCAGAAGCAGTATCGAGTCCTGCTGACTGCGATCTTTATCTCTCTCTCTCTCTCTCTCTCTCTCTTATATATATATATATATATATATATATATATATATATATATATATATATATATATTAATTGAGCTATGTGTAGAAAGAGGTTTGGTAATAAGTAATACATATTTTATGAAAAGAGGATAAATAAATATACAAGGTATGATATAGCACGTAAGGAAAGTAGTTTGTTGGATTATGTATTGGTGGATAAAAGGTTGATGAGTAGGCTTCAGGATGTACATGTTTATAGAGGGGCAACGGATATATCAGATCATTATTTGGTTGTAGCTACAGTTAGAGTAAAAGGTAGATGGGACAAAAGGAAAATGGCAACAGCAAGTAAGAGAGAGGTAAAACTGTATAAACTAAGGGAGGAGGAAGTTAGGGTGAGATATAAGCAACTATTGGCAGAAAGGTGGGCTAGTCAAGTAGGAGTAGTGGGGGTTGAAGAAAGTTGGGATAGTTTTAAAAATGCAGTATTAGAATGTGGGGAGAAGTTTGTGGTTATAGGAGGGTGGGTGCAGGAGGAAAGAGGAGTGAGTGGTGGAATGAAGAAGTAAAGGGTGTGATAAAGAGAAAAGGTAGCTTATGAGAGGTTTTTACAAAACAGAAGTGTTAGTAGAAGAGCAGAGTATATGGAGAGTAAAAGAAAGGTGAAGAGAGTGGTGAGAGAGTGCAAAAGAAGAGCGGATGAAAGAACGGGAGAGGCTCTGTCAAGAAATTTTGCTGAAAACAAGAAAAAATTTTGGAGTGAGATAAACAAGGTAAGAAAGCCTAGGGAACAATGGATTTGTCAGTTAAAAACAGAGTAGGGAGTTAGTAGATGGGGAGCTGGAGGTATTGGGTAGATGGCGGGAATATTTTGAGGAACTTTTAAATGTCGATGAAAAGAGGGAGGCGATAATTTCATGTACTGGCCAGGAGGTACAACATCGTTTAGAGTGAAGAAGAGCAGGATGTGAGTGTGGGGAGGTGCGTGAGGCATTACGTAGAATGAAAGGGGTAAAGCAGCTGGAATTGACGGAATCATGACAGAAATGTTAAAAGCAGGGGGATATAGTGCTGGAGTGGTTGGTATTTTTGTTTAATAAATGTATGAAAGAGGGAAGGTACCTAGGGATTGGCAGCGAGCATGTATAGTTCCTTTATATAAAGGGAAGGGGATAAAAGAGAGTGTAAAAATTATAGGGAATAAGTTTACTGAGTATACCAGGTAAAGTGTATGGCAGGGTTATTATTGAAAGAATTAGAGGTAAGACAGAGAGTAGGATTGCAGATGAGCAAGGAGGCTTTAGAGTGGTAGGGATGTGTAGATCAGTGTTTACAGTGAAGCATATATGTGAACAGTATTTAGATAAAGGTAGAGAAGTTTTTATTGCATTTATGGATTTAGAAAAGGCATATGATAGAGTGGATAGGGAGCAATGTGGCAAATGTTGCAAGTGTATGGAATAGGTAGTAAGTTACTGAAGGCTGTAAAGAGTTTTTATGAGGATAGTGAGGCTCAGGTTAGGGTGTGTAGGAGAGAGGGAGATTACTTCCCGGTAAAAGTAGGTCTTAGACAGGGTTGTGTAATGTCACCATGGTTGTTTAATATATTTATAGATGGGGTTGTAAAAGAAGTAAATGCTAGGGTGTTGGGGAGAGGGGTGGGATTAAATTATGGAGAATTAAATGCAAAATGGGAGTTGACACAGTTACTTTTGCTGATGATACTGTGCTTATGGAGATTCTAAAGAAAAGTTGCAAAGGTTAGTGGACGAGTTTGGGAGAGTGTGTAAAGGTAGAAAGTTAAAAGTGAACATAGATAAGAGTAAGGTGATGAGGGTATCAAACGATTTAAATAAAGAAAATTGGATATCACATTGGAGAGAGGGATTATGGAAGAAGTAAATGTTTTCAGATATTTGGGAGTTGATGTGTCAGCAGATGGGTTTATGAAGGATGAGGTTAACCATAGAATTGATGAAGGAAAAAGGTGAGTGGTGCATTGAGGTATCTGTGGAGACAAAAACGTTATCCATGGAGGCAAAGAAGGAATGTACGAAAGTATAGTGGTACCAACACTCTTATATGGGTGTGAAGCATGGGTTGCAAATGCTGCAGCGAGGAGGAGGCTGGAGGCAGTGGAGATGTCCTGTCTAAGGGCAATGTGTGGTGTAAATATTATGCAGAAAATTCGAATGTGGAAATTAGGAGAAGGTGTGGAGTTACTAAAAGTATTTGTCAGAGGGCTGAAGAGGGTTGTTGAGGTGGTTTGGTCATTTAGAGAGAATGGATCAAAGTAGAATGACTTGGAGAGCGTATAAATCTGTAGGGGAAGGAAGGCGGGTAGGGGTCGTCCTAGAAAAGGTTGGAGGGAAGGGGTAAAGGAGGTTTTGTGGGCGGGGGGCTTGGACTTCCAGCAAGCATGTGAGCGTGTTAGATAGGAGTGAATGGAGACGAATGGTTTTTGGGACATGACGATCTGTTGGAGTGTGAGCAGGGTAACATTGTGGAAGGGATTCAGGGAAACCAGTTAATTGATTTAGTTGGACTTGAGTCCTGAAATGGGAAGTACAATGCCTGCACTTTAAAGGAGGGGTCTGAGATAGTGACAGCTGGGAGGACTTTTCTCAGCTGTAGTATCTGAGCTCCTCTGCAAAGACAGTGATTATGTATGAGTGTGGTGAAAGTGTTGAATGATGATGAAAGTTTTTCTTTTTGGGGATTTTCTTTCTTTGGGTCACCCTGCCTCGGTGGGAGACGGCCGACTTGTTAAAAAAAAAAAAAAAAATATATATATATATATATATATATATATATATATATATATATATATATATATATATATATATATATATATATATATATAAATGCATCCACCGAAAAAAGGGGTTTTAAAACTAATAACATATTGCAACCAGCCGGGGACCAAACCCAAGTTATTTAGCCATCCTCACTGGAAGATAGCAAAATTCTTGATGCCTTAGTCCACTACGCCACCATGCTTCAAATGCTAGCTTTCCGGAAGGCTGGCCAAATAACTCGGGTTCGATCCCCAGCTGATCACAGCATTGTTATTTGCTTTAAAATCACTTGTTTCTGTGGATGCATTAATATGTGTACTGTTCGTGAGAGTGCTATCCAAATGGGAGGAAAATAAATCAGTTCCTGTAACTTTCCATTGTAGTGGATTAAGGAGTCGAGAATTAAGCTAGCCTCCCAGGAGGCTGTCTAACTCGAGTTCAATCCTCCGCTGGTCGCAGTATGTTATTTGATACACACACACACACACACAGCCCCCGGTGGCCTAGTGGGTAAAGCTCTTGCTTGACGCACGGAGGGGCCGGGTTCAATTCTCGGTGGGGCAGAAACATTTCGAAGTGTTTCCTTACATACACATACACACACACATATATACAACAGGCCTAGTGTCTAATTTACATGTGCCTAGGACAAAATGGTAACTAACACACACACACACACACACATCACAAATGATGACTCAAAAATACATAAGTTTTTCATTCTGTTGTAACTAAAAATTGGTTGCCAGAGAACAGGACTGAAAACCAGGGGACTGGAGGATGAATCTGGGAAGGAAGACTGGGTAACAGAGCTCATGAAAAGAGAACAAGAGTAAGGAAGGAAGCTAGAAGAGCTTGGCAAGAAAATTGAGGAGAGGACAGTTGCAGTACCAAACTTGCACACGAGAGTCACTCCCTACGAAAGCAAAAGACTCGGCAGACGATGTAACATCCCCCCAATGAAAAGCAGGGGTGCCACTAGCACGTTGAGAGACAACACAATAAGTGTCAGGGGCCCAAGACTGTTCAATTGCCTCCCAGCGTACATAAGGGGGATTACCAATAGACCCCTAACTGTCTTCAAGCAGGCACTGGACAGGCACCTAAAGTTGGTGCCTGACCAGCTAGGCTGTGGTTCGTACATTGGACTGCGTGCGGCCAGCAGTAACAGCCTTGTTGATCAGGCTCTGATCCAACATGAGGCCTGGTCACAGACCGGGCCGCGGGGGCGTTGACCCCTGGAACTCTCTCCAGGGGTCACCTGGAGAGTGCGATGAAATATGACAGTGAAACCTGTCCAGGGCGATGACATATGACAGGGAAACCTGTCCAGGGCGATGACATATGACAGGGAAACCTGTCCAGGGCGATGACATATGACAGGGAAACCTGTCCAGGGCGATGACATATGACAGGGAAACCTGTCCAGAGCGATGAAATATGACAGGGAAACCTGTCTAGGGCGATGAAATATGAGAGTGAAACCTGTCCAGGGTGTTGAAATATGATAAGGAAACTTGGCCAGGGTGATGGAATATGACAGGGAAACCTGTCCAGAGAGCGGGAAATGGGAGCTACAAGCCACAACAGCAGAGGCTAAGAGTCAGTGCTTAGAAGAGGAACTGAAAAATCTGAAACAGTCTAAAGAACCAAAGATCAGTACGAGCATGACAACAGGAACTGCTACATCAGTCACAAAGGGACTGAAGAAAACGAAAGAGCTAAGCTATATGCAGAGTCCCTAACAGACCACAGCAGTGGCAAGGAAAAGCTGAGGGCAAATGACAGACCACTGGGCACAGGGAAATAAAGAGATTGAAGAAAGGAGAACTTCGATGGAGGCAACTAAATCGAATAAGCCGATACAAGGGAAATGCAATGGGAGAATGAAAGGGAGAGGTCAGTCTTTGTTAATGGAGTTCAGGAAGTGGAAGGGGAAACTTATGAAGCAAGAAAGGGGGAGAAAAAAAGTAATTGAAAGCATCATGAAAGCAATAGGAGAGGATGACATGACCCAGCTGACAAATTTTCTGAGAATAGGGGGGTTTGCAAGAGGAAACTGTCCAGTCAAAGTGATTTTCAAGGCAGAATCGGCATGAAACAGGATCCTGTAGGAGAAAGCATGATTAAGGAACATATCAGCGTACTGGAAGGTGTACCTCAACCACGACAGAACATGAGAAGAAAGGCAGAAACTGAAAGAGAGGGTACAAATATGCAAGTTGGAAAGAGAAGCAAAGACAGAGATGAGCAGGATAACTCAGACTCAGGAGGAAGAGCAAATACAACATCCCTCAGAAGGCCCTCAACCCGACAGCCCCAATGGAACCAATCTAACCAAACCCCCCATGCCATACCCACTGCCCCACCCCCATCATCACAAACTCCACCTTCACAGCAACCCCCATAGTTCCTCGCTAGGTCTCCCTATTCCCCAACCCCAACATTTCCCCCAGACCACAGTTTTAGAAAAGTTGAAGGTTTGGTATACAAACGCGTACGTAATAACAAATGTGAAGAGTCACATGAAAGAAACTCACCAGGATGATAACAGACACAATCTTTCTACCCAGATATCAGATCCTGAGGAAAGATAGAGGGAGCAGAGGGGAGGAGGAGTTGCACTGCTCATTAAAAACCAGTGGGGATTTGAGGAAATGGAATGAATGAGTGAAAGGGACTAAATAATAGGAACAGATCAGTCTGGGGGCCCTAAGGTCGTAATTGCAATGATGTACAACTTGCCACAGAACTGCAGAAGGCCAAGAGAAGAATAGGCGAGTACAATTAGGTGAGTACATACACACACACACACAAACGACCAAGAAGTATGCGAGGAGCTCAACACGAGATTTCAGAAAGTATTAACGGTGGAGACAGAAAGGACTCTGGGAAGACAGAACAGAGGGGTACACCAATAAGGGACATACCAACAAGTGTTGGATTAAATACAACCGAGGAGGAGGTGAAGAAGCTGCTAAGAGACCTTGATACCTCAAAGGTGGTGGGACCGGATATATCTCCGTGGGTCCTTAGAGAGGGAGCAGAGACAATGTGTGTGCCACTAACCACAGATTTCAACACATCCCTTGAAACTGGGCAACTACCTGAGGTATGAAAGACAGCAAATGTAGTCTCCATTTTTAAGAAAGGAGACAGAAACGAGGCACTAAACTATAAACCAGTGTCACTGACGTGTATAGTATGCAAAGTCTTGGAGAAGATTATCAGGAGGAGAGTGGTGGAACACTTGGAGCGGAACAAGATTATAAACGACAACCAGCACGGATTTATGGAAGGCAAATCCTGTGTCACAAACCTACTGAAGTTTTATGACAAGGTAGCAGAAGTAAAACACGAGAGAGAGGGGTGGGTTGATTGCATTTTCTGGGACTGCAAGAAGACCTTCGACACAGTTCCTCACAAGAGATTAGTGAACAAGCTAGAGGATCAGGCACGTATAACAGGAAGGGTACTGCAATGGATCAGAGAATACCTGACAGGGAGGCAACAACGAGTCATGGTACAGGATGACGTATCACAGTGGGCGCCTGTGACGAGCGGGGTTCCACAGGGGTCAGTCCTAGGACCAGTGCCCTTTCAGGTATATGTAAATAACATGACGGAATGGATAGATTCAGAGGTGTCCCTGTTTGCAGACGATGTGAAGCTAATGCGAGAATTTACGTGGATGAGGATCATATAGAACTCAAAGGGATCTGGACAGGCTGCAAGCCGGGCCAACAGCTGGCTCCTGGAGTTTAACCCCACCAACTGCAAAGTCATGAAGCGTGGGGAGGGTGAAGAAGACTTCAGACTGAGTACAGGCTAGGGGCCAAAACTGCAAATCTCACTCAATGAAAAGGATCTTGGGCGAGTATAATATCGAGCACATCTCCTGAGGCGCACATCAACTGAATAACTGCTGCAGAATATGGGCGCCTGGCAAACCTAAAATAGCGTTCCGACACCTTAGTATGGAATAGTTCAAGATTTTGTACACCGTTGTACAGTCTATTTACATTTAACCCCAACTCTGCTAGGGTAAGATTTACATATACAGAATGGTTATCATCTCTGGGTGGATCAAACTCTGTTACAGTAGGTAACTCAACTTCTGAATGAGGAGGGTCTACACTGATATCAACAAATGATACTTGGGGGTTTCTCAACACTTGTCGTGTACGCAAGGAGTAACGACAATCAGGTTGTTCCTCTGACTCACTACTAGAAGTTGAAGGTGCGGGGTCAGACGGATTATCATTGTCAGTCACAACAGTCTGGTTGTCAGGGCTTCGTCTTCGTCACATACTAACTTCATATGATCTAAATGTGATTCTTTACACTTACCCGTACTAAGTTCTCTAACTTTATACTTATTGCCCTTGATATGTTCAACTACTCGATATGGGCCAACAAACTTTTGGTCTAATTTAGGCATTGCTGAAGTTTTGTTAAAGTTGAACAACATGACTCTGGACCCTACTTGAACTTTAGTCTGTTTGGCTTTAGTATTAGTTACTCTAGTAAATTCTGCTGTTGACTTATGGAGTGTTTCACGGATTCTTCTGAAAACACTCTGAGCTTGGCTGGTACGAGTTGCTATGAAATCATCAGGGTTATACGACGGTTTTGGATTAGAATATAACAACTTATAAGGCAAACGCTTGTCAACACCATACAAGGCGTAATGCGGCGTATCACCTATAGAAGCATTGAAAGCAGAATTTATAGCACATTGAACATCAGGTATAACTTCATCCCAGGTTGAACTATTGGGATTAACAGTGGCTCTCAAGACATCGAGTACCTTTTATTAGTTCTTTCTGCTAAACCATTGCTGGCAGGATGGTGTGGAACAATGGTAGATTTAGTAATCTTATACAAGGCACATAGGTTTTCTAGAATCTCGTTGCAAAATTCACCTCCATTATCGGATACTAAGGATTTAGGAGTGGTGTGTCTACAGATTATACGTTCCTTAAACGCTTTAGCTACTGTCTCGGCAGTCTTGTCTGGAATAGGAACTAACTCACAATATCTGGTGAAATGATCGACCATCACACACAGATGTTTATTGCCTTGCGTTGTACATTGAAAATTAGTTAGCAGATCTATTGCAACTCTTTCCCATGGCTCACTAGTAGTGGATACATCTGGATAGGATTGGGACCGTTGATATTACCCTTGTGTTTCATACAAACACTACACTTCTTAACATACTCGTAATATCAGTTGCCATACGAGGCCAAAGTACTTCAATCTTGCTTGTTTAATCGAACGGTCCATACCAGGGTGTGCAACACCTGGTGCATCGTGAATTAGCTGTAAAGCTACTTTTACTAGTGACTGAGGAATTACTAACTGGTATGCCCGTCTACTAGGCGTTCCCAGCTCGGTTACGCGATACAGTAATTCTTGGTTCATAACAAAGTCACTGATAGGTGCTGGTGGCTTCACAGTAAGAATAAGGTCTTCCTGTAGCAGGAATCGAGTCACACCAGACCACAAGGGATCTGTTCTTTTGGCATTCTTTACATCCTCAGCACTAAACGGAGGATCAGCAGTTACTACGCTAACATGACGCGATAAAGCATCTGCAACTACATTTGACTTGCCAGGTAAATGTTCAAAGGTAGGGTTGAACTCTTGGATAGTTAAGGACCATCTAGCTAGTCTTCCAGTAGGTTGTTTATTCTGGAACAATGGTATTAGAGGTGCATGATCTGTCAAGACATGGACAGGGTACTGATAAATTATGTCTCGGATGTGTTTTAAAGACCACACTATTGCTAAGGCTTCTTGCTCAGTTACTGTATAATTCCTTTCAGCCTTTGTAAGGACTCAACTAGCAAATGCAACTGCGTTGTATTTACTATCAATCTTCTGTGCAAGAACTGCACCAATGCCTATAGAACTAGCATCAGTGGTTAAATAGAAAGGCTTTGTAAAATCTGGGAATTTTAAGATTGGAGCAGAAGTTAATCTTTCTTTCAAGGTTTGAAATGCTTTTTCCTGACTGAAGGTCCAAACAAATGGAGCATCTTTCTTAAGCAACTCAGTTAGAGGAGCTGCTATTGAGGAAAAATTGGCAATATATGATCTATAAAACCTGCTAAGCCCACAAAGGATCTTACGGCATCAGCAGTTTTGGGAGTTGGAAAATTCAATACTGCATCTACTTTACTTTGGTCAGTCATAACCCCTCTAGGAGTGACTACGTGACCTAGAAACTTAATTTCTGATCTGAAAAATTGACATTTAGACAGTTTGATCTTTAGATTGGCTTCTTCAAGCTTACTCAGTACCTTCTCTAGTCTTTCTAAATGCTTATTTACATCCTCGGACATAACAATTACGTCATCTAAATATACCATTAGATCTTTTCCTATAAGGCCTCTAAAGATATTGGTCATGAGCCTCGAGAATGTGATAGGTGAAGATCTTAATCCAAAAGCCATACGACAGATCTGGACAGGCTGCAAGCCTGGGCCAACAGCTGGCTCCTGGAGTTTAACCCCACCAACTGCAAAGTCATGAAGCGTGGGGAGGGTGAAAGAAGACTTCAGACTGAGTACAGGCTAGGGGGCCAAAACTCAAATCTCACTCAATGAAAAGGATCTTGGGCGAGTATAATATCGAGCACATCTCCTGAGCGCACATCAACTGAATAACTGCTGCAGAATATGGGCGCCTGGCAAACCTAAGAATAGCGTTCCGACACCTTAGTATGGAATCGTTCAAGATTTTGTACACCGTGTACGTCAAGCCCATACTGGAGTATGCAGTACCAGTATGGTACCCACACCCAGTATGGGAGGCCAAGCCCATGAGGATTCTCTTTAAATCGCTTGTTCTCTCAAGGCTGGCATACTGCTGTACACTAACTTTCCCCTTCAAGGTAGGCGAAATTGCTGACCTGGAGAATGTACAGAAAACTTTCATGGTACACATAAATACGATAAAGCACCTAAATTACTGGGAACGTTTGAAGTCCCTGGAACACAGCCTGGTTGATCAGACCCTGATCCACGACGAGGCCTGGTCTCAGACCGCGCAACAGGGGTGTTGACCCCCGAAACTCACTCCAAGTAACACCTAGTCAAGCACATCAAGAAATTAGAGAAAGTGCAAAGGTTTGGAACAAGACTAGTCCCGTAGCTAAGGGGTTTGTCCTACGAGGAGAGGTTAAGGGAAATCGACCTGACGACACTGGAGGACAGAAGGGATAGGGAGGACATGATAATGACATAAAATTGATACGGTGGATAGGGACAGAATGTTTAAGAGATGGGACACAGTAACAAAAGGTCACAACTGGAAATTGATGAAAAAGATGAGTCATAGGGATGTTAAGAAGTATTTCTTCAGCCATGGAATTGTCACGAATGGAACAATCTGAGAGTGATGTAGATACCTGGAGCATACATGGAGAGGGTTTTGGGGATAAACGCATCCGCGGCTCTGTCAGTGACCATACCGTGGTGGATCAGGGCCTTATCAACCAGATTGTTACTGCTGGCCGCCGCATGTAAACCGACGTACGAACCACTGCCCGGCTGGTCAGGTACTGACTTTATGTGCCTGTTCAGCGCCTTGAAGACAGCCAGGGGTCTATTGGTAATCCCCCTTATGTTTGCTGGGAGGCAGTTGAACAGTCTTGGGCCCCTGACACTTATTGTGCTGTCTTTCAGTGTATTCGTGCCACCCCTGCTTTCATTGGGGGATGTTGCATCTCCTGCCGTAGGGAGTGATTTTTCATGTGAAAATTTGGTACTAATTCCTCTAGGATTTTCCAAGTGAATATTGTAATGTATCTTTTCATGCCTCCATAGAATGCTAAAGGCACATGACAGGGGCTTCTTGCAGTTCTTAATGAACATGGAGTTCCAGAATTCCGGGCCTGGGGGCAGAGTGCACGTGCATGTCACTTACTGTCTTTTTGAATTCTTGTGGTGTTAGTATAATATCAGAGATTTTAGAATTGACTGAGATTCTTGTCTCCTGTAAGATGACTTCAGCTTAAGTTCGATATTTGCAATTTCACTGACCAGTGCCTCCTTTCGTATTTCAGATATATTGGCCCTCTCAACAGCTCTGTGATTCTTCGTCTCCGCCTGTATAGGAGTTCTCTCTTTCTAGTTTACATCGTCTCTTTCGTTTTCTTAAAGGAATGTTCCTTGAGCAGACCTCAAGTGCCACAGAGTTAATCCTTTCTAGTCAAAGGTTCGAATCCATGTTG
This sequence comes from Cherax destructor, assembly GCA_009830355.1. NCBI lineage: Eukaryota > Metazoa > Arthropoda > Malacostraca > Decapoda > Parastacidae > Cherax > Cherax destructor. Next base: position 34,009 of record WNWK01019482.1, read on the forward strand.
TTTAGGATATCTTCCCAGCTTGTTTCATTTAGAACATGGGTGACTTGTTCCCATTGTATATTTTTATTACTGAAGTTGAATATTATGAAGACACCTCATAACGTGCATGTGCATACATGTCTGTACCTCTATTATGTTGTGATCTGAGTGTATTGTCTTTGATACGGTTATATTCCATTTCAGATCATCATTGTTAGTGAAGAGGAGGTCTAGTGTATTTTCTAGTCTTGTTAGCTCTATTATTTGCTGGTTTAAGGTGAATTTGATGCAGATATTTAATAGCTCGTGTGTGTGGGAATTTTCATCTGAACTGCCTCCTGGGATGATCTCTGCTGAAATATTATTTGCTACATTCCTCACATTTTAGGTGTCTCAAGTTGAAATCCCCCAGTAGTAAGATGTTTGGGGCAGGAGTTCGGAGATTTTCAGACAGTGGTCAATTTTCAAAAGCTATTCCTGGGAAATTTCTAGGAGGTTGCATCCAGAGGCTTGTATACCACCACAATGACAAAATTTTGGTTTTCAATCTTTACTGCCAAAATTTAACTACATCATTTGAGATGTTTAGTAGTTCTGAGCAAATGAGCGACTCTGTGATGTATAGGCCACCCCCTTCTTTGTTGCCTGTTTAATATGTCGCATCTGAATAGGTTATAACCTGGGATCCATATTTCGTTGTCAAAATGATTCTTTATGTGGGTCTCTGTGAAAGCTGCAAACATTGCATTTGACTCCGTGAGCAGTCCCATGATGAAAGGTACATTATTGTTTGTTGATGTTCATAGACCCTGTATGTTTGCAAAGATAAATGTCATCATATTGATGGAATATAAGGAGGTTTTGTTTGCCGGCATTAGTATCTGTTGTTCTGGAGTGAAAGCCAATGACTTTCCCTTCACTCTACAAGTGTTTTCAGTTGGTGCAAGACTTCTGTTATTTCTTGCCAGTCTTTTTTGTTCTTGGCATTTAAAAATTCCTTCTCTGGAGTGGTTTTTGGCTCCCCTCTTTTATTTCCCATGGTATGGGTGATATGTATCTTCTTGTTCCCTATAGATGGTGTGCCTGACAGTATGTGTTGTAGCGTTGTCTTTCATGGACTGACGAGGGACACATTTCCGGGTGAAATAAATTACAAGAAGAAGAGTTGCACCCTCCTGTTGCCATGTGGGTGCGGCATTTTTTGGCATGGTAAAAAATGCACGTCACACCTGTTTTTCCAGATATTCCATGCCTGCAGATACCCAAGGCATAGAATTCTCATATATTGGATTTCTGTTTGCCAGGATTTTTTGTGGCTGCGTTCCCTACTGGTTCATTTTTTTTCCAGATTACCCACCGCCTACAGCCCCGGTACTAACATCACTGCGTCCAGCAGTTTTTACTGGTAATGTGTCAACACTATTACCCGAAGCATTGTCTCCTTTTATTTCATCTCCAGCAGTATTGCTATTTTGTACCTCTGGAAATTGCATAACATTGTCTTTACTTGTTTCATCGGAGCCACTATCTCCATCTGGTGCACTGTCCTCCAGGACAGCACCAGAACCCTCTGGTGCACTGTCCTCCAGGACAGCACCAGAACCCTCTGGTGCACTGTCCTCCAGGACAGCACCAGAACCCTCTGGTGCACTGTCCTCCAGGACAGCACCAGAACCCTTGGTGCACTGTCCTCCAGGACAGCACCAGAACCCTCTGGTCACTGTCCTCCAGGACAGCACCAGAACCCTTTTGGTGCACTGTCCTCCAGGACAGCACCAGAACCCTCTGGTGCACTGTCCTCCAGGACAGGACCAGAACCCTTTGGTGCACTGTCCTCAAGATAGCACCAGGGGTGACAGCCCCATCTGAAACACTCTTTTAATTTTCCCAGCTGTTATACAAGACTACCATGTTTTCTAAGAAGGATATTTTTTTTGTTGGTTTTCATGTCTTTTAGTATAGATGTAATTTTCTCCCACAGGTGCCTCTCGCTCGGGCAAACCCCCCAAAATTTCCTGATTTTATATCAATAATCGTTGATTGCTTAAAGTCCATACATGACCCATGAGACCATTCACCACACAGATCGCCTGTAATCCAAGCATAACTATGCTTATTACTCATGCTGCAGATTACACAGATTTTCATGATGGTAGTAGTTTACAGAAAGTTTAATGAAAAAAATATTTGGCTTTCTGTTGTGTGTACTGTGACCACTGACAACTCCACAATTTTTACATATTTCTACAAGTAACTGTATACTTCTCGATTTTCAAAAAAAAAAAAGAAATTTCTAATATATATATTATTTTATATATACTTTTATAGATTATATATAAGTTTCAGTGTCCCACTGAACTCCCGGCACACTTCACAACTCTCCTAGCTAGCTAGTGCAAAGTGCCACACTGGTCCAATATACCAGTGTGGTACGGTGGTAGAACACTGTGTTCCTTGTTCCAAGGTGCGTAGGTTCGAATCTCCTTCGACCTGAAATTAGTGTTTGTGAATATTTCGCCTGTTCTGCGAATTCTAAATCATTAATTTTATTTTTTATTAACACATAGGCCGTTTCCCACCAAGGCAGGGTGGCCCAAAAAAGAAAAACTTTCATCATCATTCATTCCATCACTGTCTTGCCAGAGGCACGCTTACACTACAGTTATAAAAATGCAACATTAACTCCCCTCCTTCAGAGTGCAGACACTGTACTTCCCATCTCCAGGACTCAAGTCCGCCCTGCCGGAATTCTAAATACACACACACACACACACACACACACACACACACACACACACACACACACACACACACATTATATATATATATATATGTCGTGCCGATTAGGTAAAACTTGCGATTTTGGCTTAAAAAGCAACGCTCACCTTGCCATATAAGACAAGTGAAAATTTGTGTATGCAATAATTTCGCCAAAATCATTCTGAACATAACAAAAAAATATATTTCATTGTGTTGTATTATTAAATTAATGTTAACGTATCTAAAATATATTTAGTTGGGTTAGGGTAATTAAATTGCGCTTGTTATAATAAGGTTAGGTAGGTTTTCAAAATTTTTTTTTGGAATAAATTATAAATTTCATTAACATAAATGAAAAAATATCTTAAACGTATAAGAAAATTTTTGAAAGGACTTAATTTTAAAAGAGTTCTTTCAAATTGACCAGTTTACCTAATCGGCAGACATAATATATATATATATATATATATATATATATATATATATATATATATATATATATATATATATATATATATATATATATATATATAATCATGCAATAGTAAAATTGGAATTAAAAACTCGTTTTAAAAATTTAAATTTTCAAATTTTCTTATCGTTTAAAGAATATTTTTCATTTATGAATGTAAATTAAAATTTTGTACCAAAAGAACCTTAGAAAACTTACCTAAACAGAATTAGAAAGAAGGGTGGAACCATGTCATATTTGGGATTTTACCAAGGAGAGGAGTTGAATGAATGGTTGTCCAGGGCAATTGGTGTCAATTGCTGGCTGGACAAATACTGTAAGGAAAATGCAGTAACAATCATTAACAACTGCAATTTAATTTAGCCTAATCCAACTAAATAATTTTAGATAAGTTTCCAATAATTAAATAATAAACAAACAAAATGAATTTTTTTGTTAGGTTCATAATGATTTTTCGATATTATTGCTACAAATTTTGGGTTGCCTT
>WNWK01019483.1:0-37705 GCA_009830355.1 Cherax destructor
GTCATATGGCAGGTGACTAGGGATCATATGGCAGTGGTGCTAGGTGGTCATATGGGGTGACTAGGTGAGGTCATGGTGGGTGACGCAGGTGAGGCCATATGGGGTGTGGCTGTGAGGCCATGTATGGGTGGGTGACGCTAGGTGAGGTCATGTATGGCAGGTGACGCTAGGTGAGCATGTATGGGTGGTGACGCTAGGTGAGGCATGATGTGGTGGGACTAGAGTCATGTATGCAGTGGTGACGCTAGGTGAGTCATGTATGGATGGTGACGCTAGGTGAGGTCATGTTGGCAGTGGTGACGTAGGTGAGGTCATGTATGGCAGTGGTGACGCTAGGAGTCATATGAGTGGGTGGTAGTGAGGTCATGATGGCGTGGGTGACTAGGTCTTGGCATGTGACGCAGTAGTCATTGGCAGTGTACTATGAGTCATTGGCAGTGTGACGCTATGAGTCAATGGCAGTGTGACTACAGTACATATAGGTGAGTGGATGAGGATGGTGAGCAGTGGCATTGAGCTAGTGAGTCATGATGCAGTGGAGACGCTAGTGAGGTCATGTATGGCAGTGGACCTAGGTAGGTCATTATGCAGTGATGACTAGGTGAGTCATGTATGCAGTGGATGACCTAGTAGGTCATATGGCAGTGGTGACGCTAGTGAGGTCATATGCATGGATGAGCTAGGTGAGGTCATGATGGGTGGGTGACGCAGGTGAGGTCATATGGCAGTGGATGACGCTAGGTGAGGTCATATGGAGTGGTGACGCTAGGTGAGTCATGTATGGCAGTGAACCTAGTGAGGTCATAGCAGTGTGACGCTAGTGAGTCATGTATGGCAGTGTGACAGTAGTATGTGGCAGTGTACCAGGTCATTAGCAGTGGTGACGCAGTGAGTCATATGGCAGTGGTGACGCTAGTGAGTCATATGCAGTGTGACCTAGTGATCATGCAGTGTGACGAGTGATCATGATGGCAGTGTGACAGGTGATCATGGCGTGTGACCTATGAGTCATTGGCAGTGGTGACCTATGAGGTCATATGGCAGTGGTGACAGTGAGTCATGCAGTGGTGACGCAGGTGATCATAGCAGTGTGACCTAGTGAGTCAATGGAGTGGTGACTAGTAGTCATATGCAGTGGTACCTAGTGAGTCATGTTGGCAGTGGACCTGTGAGCATGTATGGAGGGGTGATAGGTGAGTAGTATGGCATGTGACGCTAGGTGAGGTCATTGGCAGACAGTGAGTCATATGGTGGTACGGGAGTCATGTATGAGTACGCAGACATGGCTGTACAGTAGTCAATGCAGTGTGACGCATATGGGACTAGGTGAGCTGGTGAGCAGAGCATTGGGTACTAGTATCATGGAGGACAGAGGTCAATGATGTGACGCTGATATATGCATGACAGTATCTGTGGTGACTATCATGGAGGTGACGGTAGTCATATGGGGTGACATATATATAGGTACGTGTCATGCGGGACGTGAGTCTATGGAGTGTACAGAGTCATATGCAGGACAGTGATCAGTGTGGGGGTCATATGGATACGTGATCAGTGACGTGAGCATTGCAGTGTACAATAGCATGAGTGGGCAGTATGGAGTGTGACGCTAGGTGAGGTCATGTATGGCAGTGGTGACGCAGTGAGGTCATCATGGCAGTGGTGACCTAGGTGAGTCATGATGGCAGTGGTGACGCTAGGTGAGGTCATGTATGGCAGTGATGACCAGTGAGCAAGCAGTGGTGACGCTAGTGAGTCATATGGCAGTGGTGACCTAGTGAGGTCAATGGAGTGTGACGTAGGTGAGTCATTAGCAGTGATGACGTAGGTGATCATGATGGCAGTGATGACGCAGGTGAGGCCATGTGCGTGTGACGCAGTGAGGTCATATGGCAGTGGATGACCAGGTGAGGTCATGATGGCGTGGTGACGCTTAGGTGAGGCTGATGGCAGTGGTGACGCAGGTGAGGTCATGATGTGGTGACGAGTGAGGTCAGATGGTGTGACCAGTGAGCCATGATGGGTGGTGACGCAGGTACATGTGTGGGTGACGCAGGTACATATGGCAGTGGTGACGCTAGGTGAGGCCATGTGGCAGTGGTGACGCGTATGGCAGTGAGGTACATGATGGTGGTGGGTGACGCTAGGTGAGGTCATGTATGGGTGGGTGACGCAGGTGAGGTCATGTATGGCAGTGGATGACGCTAGGTGAGGTCATGATGGCAGTGGGTGACGCTAGTGAGGTCATGTATGGCAGTGGTGACGCTAGGTGAGGTCATGTATGGCAGTGGTGACGCTAGGTGAGGTCATGTATGGCAGTGGTGACGCAGGTGAGGTCATGTATGGCAGTGGATGACGCTAGGTGAGGTCATGTATGGCAGTGGGTGACGCTAGGTGAGGTCATGTATGGCAGTGGATGACGCTAGGTGAGGTCATGATGGCAGTGGATGACGTAGGTGAGGTCATGTATGGCAGTGGATGACGCTAGGTGAGGCTCATGATGCAGTGGTGACGCTAGGTGAGGTCATGTATGGCAGTGGATGACGCTTAGGTGAGGTCATGATGGCAGTGGATGACGCTAGGTGAGGTCATGATGGCAGTGGATGACGCTAGGTGAGGTCATGTATGGCAGTGGATGACGCTAGGTGAGGCTGTATGGCAGTGGATGACGTAGGTGGCATGTATGGCAGTGGTGACGCTAGGTGAGGTCATGTGTGGAGAGCAGAGGTCATTAGCAGTGGTGACGCTAGGTGAGGTCAGATGGCGTGGTGACGCTAGGTGAGTCATGTATGGTGGTGACGCAGGTGAGGTCATGTATGGGTGGGTGACGCAGGAGGTCATGGGTGTGACGCAGGTGAGGCATGATGGGGTGACGCAGGTGAGGTCATGTATGGCAGTGTGACGCTAGGTGAGGTCAGTGGCAGTATGAGCTAGGAGCTGATGGCAGTGGTGGCAGGTGGTCAGATGGAGTGGACAGGTAGCTGTATGCAGTGGTGACGCAGTGAGGTCATGTGGCGATGACGCAGGTGAGTCAGGTGGCAGTGGTGACGCCGGTGAGTCATGATGGCAGTGACGCAGGTGAGGTCACAGCAGGGTGAGAGGTGAGGTCATGTGGCGTGGGACAGGTGAGGTCATGTATGGAGTGGTGACGCTAGGTGAGGTCATGTATGGCAGTGGATGACGCTAGGTGAGGTCATGTATGGCAGTGGGTGACGCTAGGTGAGGTCATGTATGGCAGTGGGTGACGCTAGGTGAGGTCATGTATGGCAGTGGGTGACGCTAGGTGAGGTCATGTATGGTGGTGGGTGACGCTAGGTGAGGTCATGTATGGCAGTGGGTGACGCTAGGTGAGTATGGATCAGTAGTCATGGCAGTGGTGACGCTAGGTGAGGTCATGTATGGCAGTGGGTGACGCTAGGTGAGGTCATGTATGGCAGTGGATGACGCTAGGTGAGGTCATGTATGGCAGTGGATGACGCTAGGTGAGGTCATGTATGGCAGTGGGTGACGCTAGGTGAGGTCATGTATGGCAGTGGATGACGCTAGGTGAGGTCATGCATAGCAATGGATGACGCTAGGTGAGGTCATGTATGGCAGTGGGTGACGCTAGTTGAGGTCATGTATGGCAGTGGATGACGCTAGGTGAGGTCATGTATGGCAGTGGGTGACGCTAGGTGAGGTCATGTATGGCAGTGGATGACGCTAGGTAAGGTCATGTATGGCAGTGTGACGCTAGGTGATAGGTCATGTGGCAGTGGGGACGCTTAGGTGAGTCATGTATGGCAGTGGATGACGCTAGGTGAGTCATGTATGGCAGTGGATGACGCTAAGTGAGGTCATGCATAGCAGTGGATGACGCTAGGTGAGGTCATGTATGAGCAGTGGATGACGCAGGTAGTCATGTATGGCAGTGGTGACCTAGGTGAGGTCATGTATGGCAGTGGATGACGCTAGGTGAGGTCATGTATGGCAGTGGATGACGCTAGGTGAGGTCATGCAGTGCAGTGGATGACGCTAGGTGAGTCATGATGGCAGTGGTGACGCTAGTTGAGGTCATGATGGCAGTGGATGACGCCTAGGTGAGGTCATGTATGGCAGTGGTGACGCTAGGTGAGGTCATATGGCAGTGGTGACGCTAGGTGAGGTCAGTATGGCAGTGGATGACGCTAGGTAGGTCATGTATGGCAGTGGTGACGCAGGTGAGGTTATGTGTGGCAGTGGGTGACGCTAGGTGAGGTCATGTATGGCAGTGGGTGACGCTAGGTGAGTTCATGTATGGCAGTGGGTGACGCTAGGTGAGGTCATGTATGGCAGTGGGTGACGCTAGGTGAGGTCATGTATGGCAGTGGGTGACGCTAGGTGAGGTCATGTATTGCAGTGGGTGACGCTAGGTGAGGTCATGTATGGCAGTGGGTGACGCTAGGTGAGGTCATGTATGGTGGTGGGTGACGCTAGGTGAGGTCATGTATGGCAGTGGGTGACGCTAGGTGAGGTCATGTATGGCAGTGGGTGACGCTAGGTGAGGTCATGTATGGCAGTGGGTGACGCTAGGTGAGGTCATGTATGGCAGTGGGTGACGCTAGGTGAGGTCATGTATGGCAGTGGGTGACGCTAGGTGAGGTCATGTATGGCAGTGGGTGACGCATCACTGCTGGTATCAGTTGCTGAGGTTCTTACTGAGTCCAATTCTTCACTAATGAAATTCTTCTTGATGAATTTTACCATCATAACTCAGTATCACTGATTTTCACTGACTCAGTATCACTGACTCAGTGTCACTGACTCAGTATCACTGACTCAGTGTCACTGACTCAGTATCACTGACTCAGTGTCACTGACTCAGTATCACTGATTTTCACTGACTCAGTATCACTGACTCAGTATCACTGACTCAGTGTCACTGACTCAGTATCACTGAGTATCACTGACTCTTGCTTGGGTTGTGCCAGGAACGTACCAGTGTGTAGCTGAGAACTCTGTGGGTGTCGCTCACAGTGAGATAGCCACTGTGAGGAGAGCCTTGATGGCTAACTTTCCCAAGTCTGAGCCCCGGGTGGTGACGGCTGCCCTCGGCCAGTCCCTCAGTCTGCCCTGCACTCCTCCCGAGGGCTACCCTCAGCCCTCCCTCCACTGGGTCCTGCAGGTAAGTGCTTCTACATCGCTAGCTAATACAACACTAGTCAAGTAATACCTTCTTAACAACAACTAACAACATTCACAAAATATAACACACAATTAGCAACAACTCGATTAAAATTAAGTCAATTCTAAAATTTTCTATTATACGTTTAAAATATTTTTTTTTGCATTTATGTTATTGTAAAAATTAATAATTTTGTACCAAAAGAACCTTAGAAAACTTACCTAATCTTATTATAACAAGTGAAATATATTTTAGCCTAATCCAGCTAAATATATTTTAGATAAGGCTTGACCTACTCACCCTAAACTAAATACTCATACTGTAAATTACTTTCACCAATGCTCACTGTTATTTTCCTGTAATATAATTTCAATATTTACTATTGATGTAACTATCCTACAAAGCACTTGTCACAATGTAATATCCACAGATTGTAATTTGAGTACATTTATTTACTGTTATAAACAAATGTTTAACTAAAACAAACTCAATCAACTTCTCTAATTTTAAGTAGTCTATAAGCCATTAGATTAATCTGCCCATAATGCCATGGCATGCTAGTGGCTCTTTGCACTTCAGTTCATGTTTGTAATAACAAAATCTCGATGTAAACTTGTAATGAAATAAAAATTTATTATTATTATTTATTTATTATTATTAATAATTTGATAATAAACAAACACAATGAAATATATTCTTTTCGTTAGGTTCAGAATGATTTTTTCGAAAATATTGCATACGCAAATTTTCGCAGGCCTTATTTGGCAAGAAGAGCATTGCTATTTAAGCCAAAATCGCAACTTTTGCCTATTCGGCATGCAGGATAAGGGGTTACTAGCCCCTTGCTCCCGACATTTTAGTCGCCTCTTACGACACGCATGGCTTACGGAGGAAGAATTCTGTTCCACTTCCCCATGGAGATAAGAGGAAATAAACAAGAACAAGAACTAGTAAGAAAATAGAAGAAAACCCAGAGGGGTGTGTATGTATATGCTTGTACATGTATGTGTAGTGTGACATAAGTGTAAGTAGAAGTGACAAGACATACCTGAAATCTTGCATGTTTATGAGACAGAAAATACACCAGCAATCCTACCATCGTGTAAAACAATTACAGGTCTCCGTTTTACACTCACTTGGCAGGACGGTAGTACCTCCCTGGGTGGTATATATATATATATATATATATATATATATATATATATATATATATATATATATATATATATATATATATATATATATATATATACTATATATATATGTCTTGCCGATTAGGTAAAACTGGTCAATTAGCAAGAACTCATTTAAAATTAAGTCCTTTCTAAAATTTTCTCTTATACGCTTAAAGATATATTTTTTTCATTTGTGTTAATGTAAGAATTTATAATTTTGTACAAAGAGAAACTTTGAAAACCTACCTAACCTTATTACAACAAGCGCAATTTAATTTAGCCTAACCCAACTAAATATATTTTAGATACGTTAACATTAATTTAATAATAAACAAACACAATGAAATATATTTTTTTCGTTATGTTCAGAATGATTTTGGCGAAATTATTGCATACACAAATTTTCACTTGTCTTATATGGCAAGGTGAGCGTTGCTATTTAAGCCAAAATCGCAAGTTTTACCTAATCGGCACGACATATATATATATATATATATATATATATATGTCGTGCCGATTAGGTAAAACTGGTCAATTAGCAAGAACTCATCTAAAATTAAGTCCTTTCTAAAATTTTCTCTTATACGTTTAAAGATATATTTTTTCATTTATGTTAATGTAAGAATTTATAATTTTGTACCAAGAGAAACTTTGAAAACCTACCTAACCTTATTACAACAAGCGCAATTTAATTTAGCCTAACCCAACTAAATATATTTTAGATACGTTAACATTAATTTAATAATAAACAAACACAATGAAATATATTTTTTTCGTTATGTTCAGAATGATTTTGGCGAAATTATTGCATACACAAATTTTCACTTGTCTTATATGGCAAGGTGAGCGTTGCTATTTAAGCCAAAATCGCAAGTTTTACCTAATCGGCACGACATATATATATATATATATATATATATATATATATATATATATATAAAAGAACATAAGAAAGAAGGAACACTGCAGCAGGCCTACTGGCCCATGCGAGGCAGGTCCAAGTCTCCCACCGGCTTAAGCCAATGCCCCGACCCAGCCAGGTCAGGTTGTGCATATATATGTCGTGCCGATTAGGTAAAACTGGTCAATTAGCAAGAACTCATCTAAAATTAAGTCCTTTCTAAAATTTTCTCTAATACGTTTAAAGATATATTTTTTTCATTTATGTTAATGTAAGAATTTATAATTTTGTACCAAGAGAAACTTTGAAAACCTACCTAACCATATTACAACAAGCGCAATTTAATTTAGCCTAACCCAACTAAATATATTTTAGATACGTTAACATTAATTTAATAATAAACAAACACAATGAAATATATTTTTTTCGTTATGTTCAGAATGATTTTGGCGAAATTATTGCATACACAAATTTTCACTTGTCATATATGGCAAGGTGAGCGTTGCTATTTAAGCCAAAATCGCAAGTTTTACCTAATCGGCACGACATATATATATATATATATATATGCAAAAAGATCACAGTAAACAGGTGATATCAAAATATGCAAGACAACCACTATTTTTAAAGCAGGGGACAAGTCGTTACCATCAAATTACCGCCCAATAAGTCTAACATCAATTGTAGGCAAATTACTAGAGTCGATTATAGCTGATAACATAAGAAGCCATCTCGATAGGCATAATTTGATTAATGATACTCAGCATGGATTCACCAGGGGCCGTTCCTGCCTAACTAATTTATTAACTTTTTTCAGTAAGGCTTTTGAGGCAGTTGATAATGATAAAGAATTCGATATTGTTTATTTGGATTTTAGTAAGGCTTTTGATAGAGTACCACATCAGAGACTGTTAAAGAAAGTGGCTGCTCATGGCATTGGGGGAAAAGTGTTGTCATGGATCGAGTCATGGCTCACCGATAGGAAGCAGAGGGTGTGCATAAATGGGGTTAAATCGGAGTGGGGATCTGTAACAAGTGGCGTTCCTCAGGGATCGGTTTTGGGCCCGTTGTTGTTTATAATATATATAAATGACCTTGACGAGGAATTTCTAGTGATATGAGCAAATTCGCTGATGACACGAAGATAGGTAGGATAATCGATTCAGACGTAGATGTCAGTGAACTACAGGAGGATTTAGACAAACTCAATTCCTGGTCAGAAAAATGGCAGATGCAGTTCAATGTAGATAAATGCAAAGTTCTAAAGCTCGGGTGTCCATAACCCAAGCACTTATAAGTTAAATAACGTAGAACTTAGCCATACAGATTGCGAGAAGGACTTGGGGGTGATGGTAAGCAGCAACCTTAAACCAAGACAGCAATGCCTAAGCGTACGTAATAAGGCAAATAGATTACTGGGATTTATATCACGAAGTGTTAGCAACACAAGTCCAGAGGTTATATTACAGCTTTATACATCATTAGTAAGGCCTCACCTAGATTACGCAGCTCAGTTCTGGTCTCCATATTACAGAATGGACATAAATTCGTTAGAAAACATTCAGCGTAGAATGACTAAATTAATACATAGCATTAGAAATCTTCCTTACGAAGAAAGATTGAAGACCCTTAAATTACATTCACTTGTAAGACGTAGAATGAGGGAGACATGATCGAGGTATACAAGTGGAAAATGGGTATTAACAAAGGGGATATAAATAAGGTCTTGAGGGTATCTCTCCAGAGAGAACCCGCAATAATGGATTCAAGTTAGATAAGTTTAGATTTAGAAAGGATATAGGAAAGTATTGGTTTGGAAATAGGGTAGTTGATGAGTGGAACAGTCTGCCTAGTAGGGTTATTGAAGCAAGGACCTTGGGTAGTTTTAAATTTAGGTTGGATAAATTCATGAGTGAAAGGGGTTGGATTTGAGTGGGAATTGCACATGAGTAAATAAAATTATCAAAGCTTATTTCTTGGGTAGCATTGAAAATTAGGTTGAACAAATATTCTGTTAGTGGGATGGAATGTGAAGGACTTACCTATTATGGGCCAACAGGCCTGCTGCAGTGTTCCTCCTTTCTTATGTTCTTATGTAAAAAATATAAGAATTCCAAGCGCTTTCGTGACTACTCACATTATCAAGGAACTATAAAAGGAAACATGACAAGAAGGCTTATAAAGGGGCAGAATACACCTCACAGTCACATCACACTAACAAAGACAACACCTCACAGTAGCGTAACATCTCACGACTCTGTGAAGAGGAACATAAGAAAGGACCTGAAACTCTTCCCAAGAATTAAGATTAGTCCAATTTATCATTAAATTCTTCCCAAATTTTATTAATTATAAATGAATCCAATTTATATAAACCAAAAGAAATATTCATATTATTTTCAAAACTGCTTTTAATAAAACATGATTCTATTATATTCCTCTCAACCATGGACTTGCTTGATACAACCTTCTCAGCATTTTGAAAATCAATTGAATGGTTAAAGTCTCTCACATGAATAAATAGAGCATTAGAATCTTGTCCAGTTCTAATGCTATATTTATGTTGTTTTAATCTTAGTTCAAGACTTTTACCAGTTTGACCATAATAAACTTTATCGCATATTTAACAGGGAATCTTATAGACACATCCGTCAGCATTTTGGGGGAATTTTTTATCAAAAGTCTTTTTATTGTATCAAGATTTTTAAATACAATTTTGATATATATATATATATATATATATATATATATATATATATATATATATATATATATATATATATATATATATATATATATATATATATATATATATATATATATATATATATATATATATACCGATTAGGTAAAACTGGTCAATTAGCAAGAACTCATCTAAAATTAAGTCCTTTCTAAAATTTTCTCTTATACGTTTAAAGATAAATTTTTTCATTTATGTTAATGTAAAAATTTATAATTTTGTACCAAGAGAAACTTTGAAAACCTACCTAACCTTATTACAACAAGCGCAATTTAATTTAGCCTAACCCAACTAAATATATTTTAGATACGTTAACAATAATTTAATAATAAACAAACACAATGAAATATATATTTTTCGTTAGGTTCAGAATGATTTTTGCGAAATTATTGCATACACAAATTTTCGCTTGTCTTATATGGCAAGATGAGCGTTGCTATTTAAGCCAAAATCGCAAGTTTTATTTTATTTATTTAGTTGTTTAGTTATTTAAATATACAAAAGCTAAACACGTGTACATGAAACAATTTACAATATTAAACTTGTTCAAAAAATTACATGAATTTTTATAATTTTGCTGGAATGGAGAAGATTATTGAGTGGCTGCACTCAGCCTGCACTTCAACATGCTGCCATAAAGACTACATATGTCAGCCCATTTAACTGGCACTCCATTTTCAATATTTACTCCATCAAACGTTGTTGTTGTAGTCAGGTATCAATATATTTTCAGATTACCATTTTATAAAGCAAATGCTGCATATTTTCTTGAATTGCAATTAAATTTAGCAACAGCATCCTTCGACTGCACGTAAATGTTAGCCGAATTATTGTGACATACTTGTATTTTGTACAAGTCTAAGTTATAATTCCAGAGAGTGCATTGATTCTCCTCTCTACCAAGTTTACAGTGCCTCGTTCCGTTTTGAAGTTGCTATACTAGTTCGCTACATGTACAGGTAACCCTTAACGAATTCTGGCCACCACGACTCTGCCTCCCTGTTTTCACCTTTTTTTTTTTAAATCATAAACTTATGCTTATGGAGATGTTGCACTTCGGAAGGTCCTCTTCATCGTGACATTTGCGCATTTCTGGCAAAACATTTACTAAATGAATGATGATGAATGTGTACTTTCTTGGGTCATTCAATCCTTACAAGAAGACAGCTAATGTGGTTTAAAAACTTATAACCTTATAGACTTTTAAACTTATAAACCTATAAACTAAACTTATAAACTTATAGACTTATATTTCATCCTGTACAACTCTATAATAAAATGAACAAATTCACTATTTCTTAATGTGCCTCTCATGTAATTCATAATCTAGATTTTTATTGTTATTTTTCTTGTAATCTTCTACTTAAAAAAGTAACCACCAAACATCACATTAATCACATCAGATGAAAATCAGTCGCATTAACAAATATAATTTTCCCAGAGTGATACCACCAGGGATGCCAAGCCCATGTTGACACTTCTCAGGTCGCTTGTTCTATCTAGGCTGGAATATTGCTGCACACTAACTGCACCTTTCATGGCAGGTGAAATTGCTGACCTAGAAAATGTGCAGAGAACCTTCACGGCACGCATAACTGCGATAAACCACCTCAATTACTGGGAACGCTTGAAGTTCCTAAACCTGTACTCCCTACAACGCAGGCGGGAGATATACCTTATTATATACATGTGGAAAATTCTCAAGGGATTAGTACCAAACTTGCACACGAGAGTCACTCCCTACGAAAGCAAAAGACTCGGCAGACGATGTAACATCCCCCCAATGAAAAGCAGGGGTGCCACTAGCACGTTGAGAGACAACACAATAAGTGTCAGGGGCCCAAGACTGTTCAACTGCCTCCCAGCATACATCAGCGGGATTACCAACAAACCCCTGGCTGTCTTCAAGCAGGCACCTAAAGTCAGTGCCTGACCAGCCAGGCTGTGGTTCGTACGTTGGACTGCGTGCGGCCAGCAGTTGATCAGGCTCTGATCCAACATGAGGCCTGGTCACAGACCGGGCCGCAGGGGCGTTGACCCCTGGAAGTCTCTCCAGGTATACTCCAGGTATACATGATGGGATAATAGAGAACACAGGAAGGAGTACAGGCACTGGTGGTAAAGAATCACTGGAGATTCTGGGACTAAAAAAAAAAAAAAGGAAACTTCAAGGAATTCGAAGACTATATAATAGGTATACAAATGAAAGGAGATCCAAAGATGACAAAAACAGTGATGCAAGGCTTCTCCTCCCAGGAAGCTGGGGATGGAGTGTAAGGTAAACAACAGGTTAAGCTTATGAGTATTAAAGACAAACACAGAGAGTCGGCACGGGAACAGCAAAGCTCTTGTTTATGGACGATTTAAATCTTGTAGAAATTGACCGAAAAACTGGGACTGTGAGGGAGAGGGAACATAAAATGTCGAGAGCACAACTAATGTAAGTGGTATACACAACTTTATGAACCTACATATAAGGGAAGCTACGAGATAAAGAAGTGGACAAGACATGACTAGATGTTGACTCAAAACGAATCAGAGAGAGGAAAACCTCTATATAGTGTTCCTCTAGTTACAAGTGATAATACCATGTTAAATTTGTATTATCTTGTACAAATGTAACTTAAGATAAACATGGAAGAAGAGGAGAGTCGGATTGCTTGACGAGACTATGGAGTTATGAACAATTTATTGTGAGATGTACACTGGAAAAGGGAACTGGAAGGCGAGTCACTTATGACATGATGAAAACACTCAACAATATGTGACGTCAAAGAAAGATTATCGCCAGACATAAGTAAAAAACGGTGGACAGAGAGCGCTTGTGGTTTTACCTGGGCTGCAGGGAGCACTCGTGGTTTAACCTGGGCTGCAGGGAGAACTCGTGGTTTAACCTGGGCTGCAGGGAGCACTCGTGGTTTAACCTGGGCTGCAGGGAGCACTCGTGGTTTAACCTGGGCTGCAGGGAGCACTCGTGGTTTAACCTGGGCTGCAGGGAGCACTCGTGGTTTAACCTGGGCTGCAGGGAGCACTCGTGGTTTAACCTGGGCTGCAGGGAGCACTCGTGGTTTAACCTGGGCTGCAGGGAGCACTCGTGGTTTAACCTGGGCTGCAGGGAGCACTCGTGGTTTAACCTGGGCTGCAGGGAGCACTCGTGGTTTAACCTGGGCTGCAGGGAGCACTCGTGGTTTCACCTGGGCTGCAGGGAGCACTCGTGGTTTAACCTGGGCTGCAGGGAGCACTCGTGGTTTTACCTGGGCTGCAGGGAGCACTCGTGGTTTAACCTGGGCTGCAGGGAGCACTCGTGGTTTAACCTGGGCTGCAGGGAAGACAACGTAAATGAGATCAAGATCGTTGAAGAAATATAAAGTACAGAAGAAAGAAAATACAAGGAAACAAGCAGAAGAACTGGGAAAGATTATCAATGATTTGGAAGAGGTCAGGATCCAGTAATGGCGTCTATGAAACTTGAGAGGAGAGACCAGGAGCTAAGATTCCATCCATACAAACAATAGTTGGTAAATAAACACGAAGCAAACACAAAAAATAATTTTTTTCCAGCTCTAGCGACTATATTATTAACTTGCCAATGTCTTTAGTTTTGTGTGTGAAATATAAGCTATATTGTTGATGGTTCTTGCAGACGTCTGACGGGGGTTTGCGAAGTCTGAACTCTCCCCGCCTGACGGTGGACGAGGAGGGTACTCTGTGGTTCAGCTACATTACTCCTGAGGACGCTTCAGAAGACGCTCTCTACGCCTGTGCTGCCTCCTCTGCTACCAGGTGTGGCGTCCACACACACACACACACACACACACACACACACCTGACTTTCCTTATGTTTATTTGGTTATAAGTTAAAGACAAAATTAATTTATTTATATTACTACTTATATTTAAGTTTTTTTAGTAGTGGCAATTTATACATTGTGATTTTGTTTAATAAAAAGTGTGTGGTTCCAATTCTGGTGAACTAAGAGAGAATGGAAAGAATGAAGAGCTGAATAATTAGTGATATTGATCATTGTTGGTGAACAAGATGATAGTGAAGTTGCACCAGTAACAGCATCAGTTGACAACTGTGTATGAACACTGAGAGCCTGGAGAGGTGTGTGAGAGATGCTGGAAGCGTGGTGAGGTGTGTGAGATATGCTGGAAGCATGGAGAGGTGTGTGAGAGATGCTGAAGGTGAGTAGAAGCGTGTGAGAGATACAGGAGTGAGAGAAGCTAGTGAGACCTGCAGGAGTGAGAGGTGTGTAAAGTGTGAGGAACACATCAATCAAATGATTGTAGAGGTCGCTGTAGAAGGACATAAGTGTCAATGAACATGACTTTGTACTTAAAGTTCTCGCTCGGGTTAGAAGAGACAGTCCTTAACGTATAAGAAACCCTGCTCCAGTTTTAACTGGAAACTGAAAGAGGATTTCTGAAATCATTCAAAGACTGGCAAACTCATAAGCACATAGAGTACAACTGAAGACTGAGGGAATCTGTAATGTTGAGACACTGGGTAGGAAAAGTTTTAGGCGGACGTGTATTGAGGACTGACCAGTATGTGTCGAAGGCTCGGAGGAAGAGATTTAAAGACACCAGGGATGTTCTATTATTTCGATATTTCATTACCAGGTATTACAAAGTCGACCGGAAAATGGGATTATTTTTTCTAACACGATGGATATTTGAGTGAACACGGTCTTGCTTTGAGTGAAAACGGTCTGGCTTTGAGTGAACACGGTCTGGCTTTGAGTGAACAAAGGCTGGATTAGAGTGAACACAGGCTGGCTTTGAGTGAACACAGGCTGGATTTGAGTGAACACAGGCTGGCTTTAAGTAAATATAGGCTGGTTTTGAGTGAACACAGGCTGGCTTTGAGTGAACACAGGCTGGCTTTGAGTGATCACAGGCTGGCTTTGAGTGAACAAAGGCTGGATTAGAGTGAACACAGGCTGGCTTTGAGTGAACACAGGCTGGATTTGAGTGAACACAGGCTGGCTTTGAGTGAACAGAGGCTGGCTTTGAGTGAACACAGGCTGGCTTTGAGTGAACACAGTCTGGCTTTGAGTGAACACAGGCTGGCTTTGAGTGAACACAGGCTGGCTTTGAGTGAACATAGGTTGGCTTTGAGTGAACACAGGCTGGCTTTGAGTGAACACAGTCTGGCTTTGAGTGAACACAGGCTGGCTTTGAGTGAACACAGGCTGGCTTTGAGTGAACAAAGGCTGGATTAGAGTGAACACAGGCTGGTTTTGAGTGAACACAGGCTGGATTTGAGTGAACACAGGCTGGCTTTGAGTGAACAGAGGCTGGCTTTGAGTGAACACAGGCTGGCTTTGAGTGAACACAGTCTGGCTTTGAGTGAACACAAACTGGCTTTGAGTGAACACAGGCTGGCTTTGAGTGAACATAGGTTGGCTTTGAGTGAACACAGGCTGGCTTTGAGTGAACACAGTCTGGCTTTGAGTGAACACAGGCTGGCTTTGAGTGAACACAGGCTGGCTTTGAGTGAACAAAGGCTGGATTAGAGTGAACACAAGCTGGCTTTGAGTGAACATAGGCTGGCTTTGAGTGAACACAGGCTGGCTTTGAGTGAACATAGGCTGGCTTTGAGTGAACACAGGCTGGCTTTGAGTGAACACAGGCAGGCTTTGAGAGAACACAGGCTGGTTTTGAGTAAACACACTCTGGCTTTGAATGAACACAGGCTGGCTTTGAGTGAACACAGGCTGGCTTTGAGTGAACAAAGGCTGGATTAGAGTGAACACAGGATGGCTTTGAGTGAACACAGGCTGGCTTTGAGTGAACACAGGCTGGCTTTGAGTGAACAAAGGCTGGATTAGAGTGAACACAGGCTGGTTTGAGTCAACACAGGCTGGATTTGAGTGAACACAGGCTTGCTTTGAATGAACATAGGCTGGCTTTGAGTGAACACAGGCTGGCTTTGAGTGAACACAGGCTGGTTTTGAGTAAACACAGTCTGGCTTTGAGTGAACACAGGCTGGCTTTGAGTGAACACAGGATGGCTTTGAGTGAAAAAAGGTTGGATTAGAGTGAACATAGGCTGGCTTTGAGTAAACACAGGCTGGCTTTAAGTGAACACATTCTGGCTTTGAGTGAACACAGGCTGGCTTTGAGTCAACACAGGCAGGCTTTGAGTAAACACAGGCTGGCTTTGAGTGAACATAGGCTGGCTTTGAGTGAGCACAGGCTGGCTTTGAGTGAACACAGGCTGGCTTTGAGTGAACATAGGCTGGCTTTGAGTGAACACAGGCTGGCTTTGAGTGAACACAGGCTGGCTTTGAGTGAATATAGGTTGGCTTTGATTGAACACAGGCTGGCTTTGAGTGAACATAGGCTGGCTTTGAGTGAACACAGGCTGGCTTTGAGTGAACATAGGCTGGCTTTGAGCCTTCCACTGCAGTGTTAAGCGCAAGACAATTGTGTGTGAAGGCAGTTGTGTATTACACTCAGAGTAAGTGTGAGAGGCACGATTGTCTGCCAAGGTGTGCAAGTGTGAGGCAAATTATTGTACGTGAGTGTAAGTGTAAGTTCAGGTGTGAGGCAATTTGAAGTATTTAATTACATGTGTATTGATAAGTGAGACAAGTTACTGACTGAGAGTGTTAGTGCAGGTGTAGGTGTGAATTAAGAAGTGTTGAAGCTTGCAGGTGTTGACTAGTGTTCTCTACAGCGAGCGTCATGTGTACGTGGTTGAGGACGAGCATGGAGGACTGCAGATGCTGGAGGATGTGCCTCATACAGACCCTCTTATATCCCTCGATCTGCCGTAGGCGCTGTATTTCACGCATGTGTGTGTGCATGCGTACTTCACACGTGTGTGTGTGTGCTCACCCCGTGTGTGAATTTAATTATGTGTGTCCGTACACTAGTGCGTGAAATCATTAGTTGAATATTTGCAGTAATCATTAACCAAATTCTAACATCTGCGGAGGAAGTGAAATCAATGTTTATGTTTAACATGTTCTACTTTACTTTGCATCTTAAAAAAACAATGAGGTGTCCGTGTGTTAGCATACTTACCCTACTGGCAGTCTTGACAAGAATATGCTAAAACAGTCTTAGAGCAGAGTAATAATAATGATGAGTGACGTGTTCAGTGTGTGTGTGTGTGTGTGTGTGTGTGTGTGTGTACTCACCTAGTTGTACTCACCTAGTTGTACTCACCTAGTTGGGGTTGCAGGAGTCGAGTCATATCTCCTGGCCCCGCCTCTTCACTGGCCGCTACTGGGTCTCTCTCCCTTCGTGTGTGTGTGTGTTAGTTAGTTAGTTACCATTTTGTCCTAGGCACATGTCGATTAGACACTAGGCCTGTTGTATATGTGTGTAAGGAAACACTTCGAAATGTTTCGGCCCCGCAAGGAATTGAACCCGGGAACTCCGTGTGTGTGTGTGCGTGTGAGTGTGTGTGTGTGTGTGTGTGTGTGTGTGCGTGTGAGTGTGTGTGTGTGTGTGTGGTGTGTGTGTGTGTGTGTGTGTGTGTGTGTGTGTGTGTGTGTGTGTGTGTGTGAGTGTGTGTGTGTGTGTGTGTGTGTGTGTGTGTGTGTGTATGTGTGTGTGCGTGTGTGTGTGTGAGTGTGTGTGTGCGTGCGTGTGAGTGTGTGTGATGTTACTATGAAACTTATTGGGCAGTGTAGGCTTGGTTAGCGTATTAATATGTTGTGTCTTGCTTAGAGGATACCTGGCCAGGTGTGTATGTAATATTAACAGGCTCCCTGGCCAGGTGTGTATGTAATATTAACAGGCTCCCTGGCCAGGTGTGTGTGTCATATTAACAGGCTCCCTGGCCAGGTGTGTGTCCTATTAACAGGCTCCCTGGCCAGGTGTGTATGTCATATTAACAGGCTCCCTGGCCAGGTGTGTGTGTCATATTAACAGACTCCCTGGCCAGGTGTATGAGTCATTAACAGGCTCCCTGACCAGGTGTATGTATCATATTAACAGGCTCTCTGGCCAGGTGTGTGTGCCATATTAGCAGGCTCCCTAGCCAGGTGTGTGTCATATTAACAGACTCCCTGGCCAGGTGTGTGAGTCATTAACAGGCTCCCTGGCCAGGTGTGTATGTCATATTAACAGGCTCCCTGGCCAGGTGTGTGTATCATATTAACAGGCTCCCTGGCCAGGTGTGTGTGTCATATTAACAGGCTCCTTAGCCAGGTGTGTGTGTCATATTAACAGACTCCCTGCCCAGGTGTGTGTGTCATTAACAGGCTCCCTAGCCATGTGTGTGTGTCATATTATCAGACTCCCTGGCCAGGTGTGTGTGCCATTAACAGGCTCCCTGGCCAGGTGTGTGTGTCATATTAACAGGTTCCCTGGCCAGGTGTGTGTGTCATATTAGCAGGCTCCCTAGCCATGTGTGTGTGTCATATTAACAGACTCCCTGGCCAGGTGTGTGTGTCATATTAGCAGGCTCCCTAGCCATGTGTGTGTGTCATATTAACAGACTCCTGGCCAGGTGTGTGTCATTAACAGGCTCCTGGCCAGGTGTGTGTTCATATTAACAGGCTCCCTGGCCAGGTGTGTGTGTCATATTAGCAGGCTCCCTAGCCATGTGTGTGTGTCATATTAACAGACTCCCTGGCCAGGTGTGTGTGCCATTAACAGGCTCCCTGGCCAGGTGTGTGTGTCATATTAGCAGGCTCCCTAGCCAGGTGTGTGTGTTATCTTAGCAGGCTCCCTGGCCATGTGTGTGTGTCATATTAACAGACTCCCTGGCCAGGTGTGTGTATCATATTAACAGGCTCCCTGGCCAGGTGTGTGTGTTATCTTAGCAGGCTCCCTAGCCATGTGTGTGTGTCATATTAACAGACTCCCTGGCCAGGTGTGTGTATCATTAACAGGCTCCCTGGCCAGGTGTGTGTGTCATATTAACAGGTTCCCTGGCCAGGTGTGTGTGTCATATTAACAGGTTCCCTGGCCAGGTGTGTGTGTCATATTAACAGGTTCCCTGGCCAGGTGTGTGT
This sequence comes from Cherax destructor, assembly GCA_009830355.1. Taxonomy (NCBI): domain Eukaryota; kingdom Metazoa; phylum Arthropoda; class Malacostraca; order Decapoda; family Parastacidae; genus Cherax; species Cherax destructor. Next base: position 18,944 of record WNWK01019483.1, read on the forward strand.
GTCATATTAACAGGTTCCCTGGCCAGGTGTGTGTGTCATATTAACAGGTTCCCTGGCCAGGTGTGTGTGTCATATTAACAGGTTCCCTGGCCAGTATATGGGTAATATTAACAGGCTACCTGGCTAGTGTGTACGTATTATGCGAGATGTGATAATACCTGGATGATCCCTTCTGAAAAGATGTTGCCATGTGTGTGCGTCAATACCAGTCAGTATTTTAGAGAAGAGAATGGATTGTTTTAACAAGAAAGTGGATCCCTGCAAGAGGTAATGGAGGACTCACATGGACTAGTTTACAAGAGGGAAGGTTTGTCACTAGTGAAGTGTGTGCAAAGGCAACTGATAGAGGATATTGTTTTTGATAAGACTTCGGAATCAAAGTAGAATTTGTGTCGGTATCTGAGTAGTGTTGATGTCCAGTATATAAGCAGTATTGATGTCCGATATCAGAATACTACTTATGTCCAGTAACTATGTAGTGTTTATGTCCAATAACTAAGTAGTGTTTATGTCCAATATCTAAGCAGTGTTTGCAGGTTTCATAGCTGGTGTATGATACAGATTATTGTATTAAATAGGGTTAACGTTAAAAAAAATTGTTGTATTGATAAGCGTGTAGGCTAAAATTTCATATATTAAGACATTCCTTGCCACTCAGGTGACTTAAGACATTCCTTGCCACTCAGGTCACTTAAGACATTCCTTGCCACTCAGGTGACTTAAGACATTCCTTGCCACTCAGGTGACTTAAGACATTCCTTGCCACTCAGGTGACTTAAGACATTCCTTGCCACTCAGGTGACTTAAGACATTCCTTGCCACTCAGGTGACTTAAGACATTCCTTGCCACTCAGGTGACTTAAGACATTCCTTGCCACTCAGGTGACTTAAGACATTCCTTGCCACTCAGGTGACTTAAGACATTCCTTGCCACTCAGGTGACTTAAGACATTCCTTGCCACTCAGGTGACTTAAGACATTCCTTGCCACTCAGGTGACTTAAGACATTCCTTGCCACTCAGGTGACTTAAGACATTCCTTGCCACTCAGGTGACTTAAGACATTCCTTGCCACTCAGGTGACTTAAGACATTCCTTGCCACTCAGGTGACTTAAGACATTCCTTGCCACTCAGGTGACACAAACACTTCCAGAGTCTCTGAAAATCGTCTGAGTAACTTTCAGGGTATTTAATTGAACACTGAGAGTAAGTCGTTGCTTGGAAGTACACGAGAGTGACAGTCGTTGCTGGGAAGTACACGAGAGTGACACAGTCGTTGCTTGGAAGTACACGAGAGTGACACAGTCGTTGCTGGGAAGTACACGAGAGTGACACAGTCGTTGCTGGGAAGTACACGAGAGTGACACAGTCGTTGCTGGGAAGTACACGAGAGTGACACAGTCGTTGCTGGGAAGTACACGAGAGTGACACAGTCGTTGCTTGGAAGTACACGAGAGTGACACAGTCGTTGCTGGGAAGTACACGAGAGTGACACAGTCGTTGCTGGGAAGTACACGAGAGTGACACAGTCGTTACTGGGAAGTACACGAGAGTGACACAGTCGTTGCTGGGAAGTACACGAGGTGACACAGTCGTTGCTGGGAAGTACACGAGAGTGACACAGTCGTTACTGGGAAGTACACGAGAGTGACACAGTCGTTGCTGGGAAGTACACGAGAGTGACACAGTCGTTGCTGGGAAGTACACGAGAGTGACACAGTCGTTGGTGGGAAGTACACGAGGTGACACAGTCGTTGCTGGGAAGTACACGAGAGTGACACAGTCGTTGCTGGGAAGTACACGAGAGTGACACAGTCGTTGCTGGGAAGTACACGAGAGTGACACAGTCGTTGCTGGGAAGTACACAAGAGTGACACAGTCGTTGCTGGGAAGTACACGAGAGTGACACAGTCGTTGCTGGGAAGTACACAGAGTGACACAGTCGTTGCTGGTAAGTACACGAGAGTGACACAGTCGTTGCTGGGAAGTACACGAGAGTGACACAGTCGTTGCTGGTAAGTACACGAGAGTGACACAGTCGTTGCTGGGAAGTACACGAGAGTGACACAGTCGTTGCTGGGAAGTACACGAGAGTGACACAGTCGTTGCTGGGAAGTACACGAGAGTGACACAGTCGTTGCTGGGAAGTACACGAGAGTGACACAGTCGTTGCTGGTAAGTACACGAGAGTGACACAGTCGTTGCTGAGAAGTACACGAGAGTGACACAGTCGTTGCTGGGAAGTACACGAGAGTGACACAGTCGTTGCTGGGAAGTACACGAGAGTGACAGTCGTTGCTGGGAAGTACGCGAGAGTGTCACACAGTGCGCTAATAAATAAATGGTATGCAAAAAAAAAAAATCCAAATTAATACCTGTCTTCAATTTAATATTTTTTTCTAATTTTGTAAAAGGATATTATATTATTAATATTATTATTATTATTATTATTATTATTATTATTATTATTATTATTATTATTATTATTATTATTATTATTATTATTATTATTATTATTATTATTATTATTATTATTATTATTATTTACCTAATTTTGTGTAGCAACTTGACTGAGAGGCAATAAACTTATATACCATTGAGTGAGGATGTGAAACGAGAATATTTTGAACAAATGCACATCTAGTAAAGGGGTCGAGTCATAGCTCCTGGCCCCTCTGTGTGTGTGTGTGTGTGTGTGTGCTAGACTTCCTCCAGTATGTTGCATGATCTCCGACAATTCATTTTAAGTTACATTTTTTTCCGCTAATACTTGACTGAGTTCACTTATACACAACGTTGATTTTTCAGTTTTTGTTGGCAATAATTTCTGGCATTATGGTTGTTGCAGGAAGTCTAGTGTACACATCGTGGACTTGTCCGGGAGGTAAGAGGCTAGTTTATGTTGACACCATGGGAGAGTGTTAGTGCTTGTGGTGGTTAGTGGGTCAGGTAGTTCACACTGTGTGTCTCCACTGCTTGTAGGAACACACGGTGTAACTATTAAGTGATGTAGTTCACACTGTGTGTCTCCACTGCTTGTAGGAACACACGGTGTAACTATTAAGTGATGTAGTTCACACTGTGTGTCTCCACTGCTTGTAGGAACACACGGTGTAACTATTAAGTGATGTAGTTCACACTGTGTGTCTCCACTGCTTGTAGGAACACACGGTGTAACTATTATATGATGTAGTTCACACTGTGTGTCTCCACTGCTTGTAGGAACACACGGTGTAACTATTATATGATGTAGTTCACACTGTGTGTCTCCACTGCTTGTAGGAACACACTGTGTAACTATTATATGATGTAGTTCACACTGTGTGTCTCCACTGCTTGTAGGAACACACGGTGTAACTATTAAGTAATGTAGTTCACACTGTGTGTCTCCACTGCTTGTAGGAACACACTGTGTAACTATTATATGATGTAGTTCACTCTGTGTGTCTCCACTGCTTGTAGGAACACACGGTGTAACTATTAAGTGATGTAGTTCACACTGTGTGTCTCCACTGCTTGTAGGAACACACGGTGTAACTATTAAGTGATGTAGTTCACACTGTGTGTCTCCACTGCTTGTAGGAACACACGGTGTAACTATTAAGTGATGTAGTTCACACTGTGTGTCTCCACTGCTTGTAGGAACACACTGTGTAACTATTATATGATGTAGTTCACTCTGTGTGTCTCCACTGCTTGTAGGAACACACGGTGTAACTATTAAGTGATGTAGTTCACTCTGTGTGTCTCCACTGCTTGTAGGAACACACGGTGTAACTGTTAAGTAATGTAGTTCACACTGTGTGCCTCCACTGCTTGTAGGAACACACAGTGTAACTATTAAGTAATGTAGTTCACACTGTGTGTCTCCACTGCTTGTAGGAACACACGGTGTAACTATTAAGTAATGTAGTTCACACTGTGTGCCTCCACTGCTTGTAGGAACACACGGTGTAACTATTAAGTGATGTAGTTCACACTGTGTGCCTCCACTGCTTGTAGGAACACACGGTGTAACTATTAAGTAATGTAGTTCATATTGTGTGTATCCACTGCTTAGGAACACACGGTGTAACTATTAAGTAATGTAGTTCACACTGTGTGTCTCCACTGCTTGTAGGAACACACGGTGTAACTATTAAGTGATATAGTTCATACTGTGTGTCTCCACTGCTTAGGAACACACGGTGTAACTATTAAGTGATGTAGTTCACTCTGTGTGTCTCCACTGCTTGTAGGAACACACGGTGTAACTATTAAGTGATGTAGTTCACTCTGTGTGTCTCCACTGCTTGTAGGAACACACGGTGTAACTATTAAGTGATGTAGTTCACACTGTGTGTCTCCACTGCTTGTAGGAACACACGGTGTGTGAGTCACCATGATTTTTAACATAGTCTGCCGTCATTGCTCACTGACCCAGCACTAACTGGCCTTCACGGGTTTAACGCCGTGGTCCTGGTGGAAGCAGGAGCAGACTCTGCATGTTAGTTAAGTCGTACATAGAGCGTAACACCTTCTTCGGTAAGTGAATCTAATGATTCTCATATGTATATTAGGGCGAAGTTCCCTCAGATCTGTGTTGAAATGCACTCTTAATGGTAATGTTCTTTACAGTCATTTCTGAGTATTGTTCTTCACGTTCATCTCTGGGTAATGTTCTTCACGTTCATTTCTGAATAATGTTCTTCACGTTCATCTCTGAATAATGTTCTTCACGTTCATCTCTGGGAAATGTTCTTCACATTCATCTCTGGATAATTTTTTTCACGTTCATCTCTGATTGTTCTTCACGTTCATCTCTGAATAATGTTCTTCACGTTCTTCTCTGGGTAATGTTCTTCACGTTCTTCTCTGGGTAATGTTCTTCACGTTCTGTGGAGAACTGGTTAAATAAGTACACTTTCCTGCTTGAAACAAACATAGACGAGTGTTACTTATCTTTTAACAGCATGATTTCCAGCAGCCTCTCCCTGGAAATACCTTCTGATGTTGATTAACGAGCGAGTTATTCATATAATTTGCACCAAAGGAGAGTATATCTCAGCATCGCTGAGGAGGGGCTAAGAGGGCTGATAAATACCCCCTTTACTGGAGAATTTTCTCCACACGTTCATCCCTAAGTATTGTTCTTCCCGTTCATGTCTGGGTAATGTTCTTCACGTTCATGTCTGGGTAATGTTCTTCACGTTCATGTCTGGGTAATGTTCTTCACGTTCATGTCTGGGCAATGTTCTTCACGTTCATCTCTGAATCTTCTTCATGCTTATAAAGGGCTCTTCATCCCTTTCCTTGGATCAAAGATGAATGCTCAAATCTCCCCCGGAATTTACTCAAAGACAATATTATTATAATTATTGAAAACCGCTAAACCTGTAAGGATCATACAGAGCTTGAGGAATGAGACGCTATCAGTTTTGATCCAAGACAGTGGAGGATAGATGTAATTCCCAGGATCAAGAGGTCTTGATCCGGGGAATTAGAGCTTGTGATCATGGTTGTCAACACATGTGTCTATTGGTTATTAACTCTGGCGTCCAGCATCTCCAACACTTGTGTTATTAACTCTGGCGTCCAGCATTTCTAACACTTGTGTTATTATCTCTGGCGTCGAGCATCTCTAACACTTGTGTTATTAACTCTGGCGTCCAGCATCTCCAACACTTGTGTTATTAACTCTGGCGTCCAGCATCTCTAACACTTGTGTTATTATCTCTGGCGTCCAGCATCTCTAACACTTGTGTTATTATCTCTGGCGTCCAGCATCTCCAACACTTGTGTTATTATCTCTGGCGTCCAGCATCTCCAACACTTGTGTTATTATCTCTGGCGTCGAGCATCTCTAACACTTGTGTTATTAACTCTGGCGTCCAGCATCTCTAACACTTGTGTTATTATCTCTGGCGTCCAGCATCTCTAACACTTGTGTTATTAACTCTGGCGTCCAGCATCTCTAACACTTGTGTTATTATCTCTGGCGTCGAGCATCTCTAACACTTGTGTTATTAACTCTGATGTCGAGCATCTCCAACACTTGTGTTATTATCTCTGATGTCGAGCATCTCTAACACTTGTGTTATTAACTCTGATGTCGAGCATCTCTAACACTTGTGTTATTAACTCTGGCGTCCAGCATCTCTAACACTTGTGTTATTAACTCTGGCGTCCAGCATCTCTAACACTTGTGTTATTATCTCTGATGTCGAGCATCTCTAACGCTTGTGTTATTAACTCTGATGTCGAGCATCTCTAACACTTGTGTTATTAACTCTGATGTCGAGCATCTCTAACACTTGTGTTATTAACTCTGGCGTCCAGCATCTCTAACACTTGTGTTATTATCTCTGGCGTCCAGCATCTCCAACACTTGTGTTATTATCTCTGATGTCGAGCATCTCTAACACTTGTGTTATTAACTCTGATGTCGAGCATCTCTAACACTTGTGTTATTAACTCTGGCGTCGAGCATCTCTAACACTTGTGTTATTAACTCTGATGTCGAGCATCTCTAACACTTGTGTTATTATCTCTGGCGTCGAGCATCTCTAACACTTGTGTTATTAACTCTGGCGTCCAGCATCTCTAACACTTGTGTTATTAACTCTGATGTCGAGCATCTCTAACACTTGTGTTATTAACTCTGGCGTCGAGCATCTCTAACACTTGTGTTATTAACTCTGGCGTCCAGCATCTCTAACACTTGTGTTATTATCTCTGATGTCGAGCATCTCTAACACTTGTGTTATTAACTCTGATGTCGAGCATCTCTAACACTTGTGTTATTAACTCTGGCGTCCAGCATCTGCACTGAAATGGTAATGGTTCAGAAGGGGTCGAAACGTCGTCTTAAGTTCCCTCTCTCAAGTGCGGGTTATTTGATGAGTAAGAAACATGTACAACAGTTGGGTATATATTTATATTTGAAAAGTCTCGCCCACACGGTAGGCTTCTTCAGTCAAATACAGAGTGTTGCTTCAAGGCAGCGGAAGTGACTAGGTAAAGATGATGCAATCACTCCATAAGCTCCATGGAGCTGAACTCTTCTCCACGTTGAGGAACTCACCACCTCAACACCATGGAGCTGAACTCTTCTCCACGCTGAGGAACTCACCACCTCAACACCATGGAGCTGAACTCTTCTCCAGGGTGAGGGACTCACCACCTCAACACCATGGAGCTGAACTCTTCTCCACGCTGAGGGACTCACCACCTCAACACCATGGAGCTGAACTCTTCTCCACGCTGAAGGACTCACCACCTCAACACCATGGAGCTGAACTCTTCTCCACGCTGAAGGACTGACCACCTCAACACCATGGAGCTGAACTCTTCTCCACGCTGAAGGACTGACCACCTCAACACCATGGAGCTGAACTCTTCTCCACGCTGAGGAACTCACCACCTCAACACCATGGAGCTGAACTCTTCTCCACGCTGAGGAACTCACCACCTCAACACCATGGAGCTGAACTCTTCTCCACGCTGAAGGACTCACCACCTCAACACCATGGAGCTGAACTCTTCTCCACGCTGAAGGACTCACCACCTCAAACTATTTCTACAAAATTGATGGACTGATTACATCAACTTTACCTCGTCACTTTTGCTGCCCTAAATCTATACTTTGTATATGACTGAAGAAATCTACTATGTAGGCGAAACGTTTCAAATATGAAGATACCCAAGTGTTGTACATGTGTCTTATCAAACTGTAAGTATTTTATACCATTTTCAACATGTTTGTGACATGTCCCAGCCGCGGTATTGTGATTCTTTGTTTACGCTTTACTCCTCTCTTAACCGCCTTCTAATGGTGTCCTTACAACATTTATGCCTAACATTTCTCTGCATGTGTCAAATCGCTTTGCAGTTTATTACCGTCCACCTGAATGCTCACTCTCGCCTGCAGCAGTGTGTTAAGCAGTGTGTTAAGCAGTGTGTTAAGCAGTGTGTTCTTCCTGTTGTTATCTCTCACCTCACTGCTGCTCCTCACACTCTATTTTGCTGTCTCTCCTCATTGATTTTATAGAAATTATTCGAGACCCTTATTTTTACGTTTTGTTTCAAATGAATTTACATATATATATATATATATATATATATATATATATATATATATATATATATATATATATATATATATATATATATATATAACTGCCTCAGGCCAGGGTTCGTCCCACGACATTGTCCGCCTCATGAGACCAGACATTGTACATGTCACTTTACCCGCTCGTTGTAGGATCGATGGCTGAGTGGATAAGGTGACATGTACATTGTGTGGTCTCTTGAGGCGGGACAATGTGTCGTGGGTCGAACCCTGGCCTGCCCGTTTGTAAATTATATACGTATATATATATATACGTATATATATATATACGTATATATATATATATATATATTTATATATATATATATATATATATATATATATATATATATATATATATATATATATATATATATATATATATATATATATATATATTATGATTTTTCTTCTAGACTAATGAATATGCTTTTGTTTTATTACAAACACTTACATATATTTTTTATAACTTTTATACACTCATGATCTCAAGAATTGTTATTTATTTTGGATATTTAGAATTACATGTCATTAATTGTAGAAAGTATTTTAATAGTGAACAAATTAGTAACGTGAGTGTTTGTGTGTGTGTAGGACTGAGTACCGTATGGGTAACTGGGTGTACTTGAACGTAAGTTACCCAGGGGATGACAAGAGCATACTACCAGAGAGTAACCTTCCCCCCGTCAAGCAGTACGTCAGTGACCACGAAGTAACAGCTCTCCAGGGAGACGAAGTCAAGCTCTACTGCATCTTTGGTGGATAGTAAGTCTGCTCTCTCTCTAATGTTCATTAACTGCATGGGAATTTCATCTTCTCTAAGTAAGTTGGGATTGATTTCGGCCGCCTGTGTGGGTCCCAGTTTGACTTTTCGGGGAGTAATTTGGAAAATTGAAAAACTGTTTTTCATGCGATAATTTATAAGTGTCGTTGATAAATTGGTTATCCAAAGAATTTTCCTTTTTGTTGACTTTTCTTTTGTTATAACTGAATTTACAGCTGGAATCCTACTTTTGCTTATTTCTAAGCTTAGGCTTATCTAAGGTATACTATTACTCCTCAGGATGCCACCCACAACTGTCAACTAACATTAAGGTACCTAATCACTGCTCGGTAAACAGATGTGTCAGATATATAGTGATTTACTGGTACTCCTACTATTAAGTCCCTGGTTCAGCTTGATACCTGAACCTAAGTTTTGCAGGATTGAAATATTTTTAGGATTGGTAAATTAGTGAATGTTCTATTGGCAAGTTTGTAAAATAGGTGAGAGTGTGTTTGTCTGTACCTGATACAGGTTTGTAATACGAGTCTTTTAATTAGGAGTTTTGGTTATTATAAACACAACTGCATGTAACCAGGGGACATTTATTTCTAATCATAAGTACAGTGAACACCCGCCTAACGAGCACCCCGGAAATCGTACAATTATGTAAGTATAATATTATAAGTGCTTGTGAAAGTGTATTTTTGGGGGTCTGAAATAGACTAACCTACTTGACATTATTTCTTAAGGGAGTAAATTCGTTCGGTAATGGCACTTGAGCAGACTTCTGGAAGGAATTTTGCTCGTTAGGCGGGGGTCCACTGTATTTATTGAATGTTTACGTATAATTGTGAATATGTTAACCTCAGTATGTTGTAGTAATAAGGTTCAATACCACTGCAGTGGGTTTAGAGGTTTTTTTAGCTACATGTGCGGGAGATTTAAGGTTAACTTTACAGGTTTTTCTTGTGCATTCTCATGGAGATAATTATCTTAGCTTGTTTGGTGTTTTAATATATATTTTTTATCTGGAATTTGGTATCAGCGTCGTTTGTAAGATGACGGATGGTTCAAGTAAGGTTCCTGGTTATGAGTTTCTTGTTTGTCATTATCTTAGGCTGATTATTTCACTTATATTTCGCTGGAATTAAGTGTAAGAATTGCGGTTCAGGCAGAGGCTCTGGTAGCCGGGTCTGACCTGGGGTTCAGGCAGAGGCTCTGGTAGCCGGGTCTGACCTGGGGTTCAGGCAGAGGCTCTGGTAGCCGGGTCTGACCTGGGGTTCAGGCAGAGGCTCTGGTAGCCGGGTCTGACCTGGGGTTCAGGCAGAGGCTCTGGTAGCCGGGTCTGACCTGGGGTTCAGGCAGAGGCTCTGGTAGCCGGGTCTGACCTGGGGTTCAGGCAGAGGCTCTGGTAGCCGGGTCTGACCTGGGGTTCAGGCAGAGGCTCTGGTTGCCGGGTCTGACCTGGGGTTCAGGCAGAGGCTCTGGTAGCCGGGTCTGACCTGGGGTTCAGGCAGAGGCTCTGGTAGCCGGGTCTGACCTGGGGTTCAGGCAGAGGCTCTGGTAGCCGAGTCTGACCCTCACATAGCAGCCTCTTCACCTCCTCCTCGGTTATGTGTAGTGTGTCCAGTACTAGTTTGTGTACCCTTCCATCTCGGTTTGCTGGAGTCCTTTCTGTCTCCACTGAAAATACTTCCTTAAATATCGTGTTTAGCTCTTTAAATAGTTTTTTGTCGTTTCTTGTGTTGAGGGAAACAAATTATCATGTCGTTGAAAGACTGAATGATCTTTTCGTACCTAAATATCATTGTAAAACTACAAGGTTCACCTTACAAACGAAGGAACCTAGGTTCGCACCCCAGGTTGAGCAGGACATATGGCCAGGTTCTCTAATGCCTGCCTCTGGAAAGCAGAAATTAGGTACCCAAAATGTTGGTTAACTGTCGTGTTTCGCATCACAGGAAAGGACCCAACTGGAAATAAGCTAAAGTACTTAGTTCTATGGGTTATCCTAGACCAATAATCTTTCTGGGTTAATAACTATCCTTGATTAATATCCCTCCTGGTTTAATAACAATCTTTGACGTGTTCTTGATCAGTCCAGTGCCTGAGGTGCGCTGGTGGCGAGAGAGTCGAGCTGACGTAGAGAGTGACAAGCTGGAACACTTCGGCAAGACGCTGGTGCTGGAAGACCTCACAGAGGCACACACAGGCGCCTACTACTGCCGAGCTACTAACGAGGCAGGACAGAGCGAGATACAGCACTTCACTGTCTCCGTGGAATGTAGGTAACGCGGTCGTGGAGCCTCTGTGTGTGTGTTCACCCCTGACCTTCCACCCTCATAGTTACCAGTTTATTGCTATAGTTTTCTCACCTATAAGTTTCATTACTATCAGTTTTACTGTCATATAAAAAATATGTATGTATGTATGTGCTCAATAATACCCAACATGCATGTATACATACATATATACGTGAACATTATATTTTTTTTTTCAACAAATCGCCCGTCTCCCACCGAGGCAGGGTGACCCAAAAAGAAAGAAAATCCCCAAAAAGAAAATACTTTCATCATCATTAAACACTTTCACCTCACTCATGCATAATCACTGTCTTTGCAGAGGAGCTCAGATACCACAGTTTAGAATTAGTCCCTCCAAACTGCCATTATTCCAAACCCCTCCTTTAAAGTGCAGGCATTGTACTTCCCATTTCCAGGACTCAAGTCCGGCTAACCGGTTTCACTAATCTCTTCACTAAATATTACCCTGCTCACACTCCAACAGCTCATCAGGTCCCAAAAACCATTCGTCTCCATTCACTCCTATCTAACACGCTCACGCACGCTTGCTGGAAGTCCAAGCCCCTCGCCCACAAAACCTCCTTTACCCCCTCCCTCCAACCTTTTCGAGGACGACCCCTACCCCTCCTTCCTTCCCCTACAGATTTATACACTCTCCAAGTCATTCTACTTTGATCCATTCTCTCTAAATGACCAAACCACCTCAGCAACCCCTCTTCAACCCTCTGACTAATACTTTTAGTAACTCCACATCTCCTAATTTCCACACTCCGAATTTTCTGCATAATATTTACACCACACATTGCCCTTAGACAGGACATCTCCACTGCCTCCAGCCTCCTCCTCGCTGCAGCATTTACAACCCATGCTTCACACCCATATAAGAGTGTTGGTACCACTATACTTTCATACATTCTCTTCTTTGCCTCCATGGATAATGTTTTTTGTCTCCACAGATATCGCAACACACCACTCACCTTTCTTCCTTCATCAATTCTATGGTTAACCTCAAATGTCTGAAAACATTCACTTCTTCCATACTCCCTCTCTCTAATGTGATATCCATTTTTTTTCTATCTAAATAGTTTGATACCCTCATCACCTTACTCTTGTCTATGTTTACTTTCAACTTTCTACCTTTACACACCCTCCCAAACTCGTCCACTAACCTTTGCAACTTTTCTTTAGAATCTCCCATAAGCACTGTATCATCAACAAAAAGTAACTGTGTCAACTCCCATTTTGTACTTGATTCCCCATAATTTAATCCCACTCCTCTCCCAACACCCTAGCATTTACTTCTTTTAAAACCCATCTATAAATATATTAAACAACCATGGTAACATTACACATCCCTGTCTGAGACCTACTTTTACCGGGAAGTAATCTCCCTCTCTCCCACACACCCTAACCTGAACCTCACTATCCTCATAAAATCTCTTTACAGCATTTAGTAAGTTACTACCTATTCCATACACTTGCAACATCTACCACATTGCTCCCCTATCCACTCTATTATATGCCTTTTCTAAATCCATAAAAACTTCCCTACCTTTATGTAAATACTGTTCACATATATGCTTCAATGTAAACACTTGTTCTACACATCCTCTACCCACTCTAAAGCCTCCCTGCTCATCTGCTATCCTTTTCTCTAATTCTTTCAACAATAACCCTACCATACACTTTACCTGGTATACTCAGTAAACTTATTCCCCTATAATTTTTACAATCTCTTTTATCTCCCTTACCTTTATATAAAGGAACTATACACGTTCTCTGCCAATCCTTAGGTACCTTCCCCTCTTTCATACATTTATTAAACAAAAATATCAACAACTCCAACACTATATATCCCCCCCTGCTTTTAACATTTCTGTCATGATCCCGTCAGTTCCAGCTGCTTTACCCCATTTCATTCTACGTAATGCCTCACGCACCTCCCCCACTCTCACATCCTGCTCTTCTTCACTCCTAAACGATGTTATACCTCCCTGGCCAGTGCGTGAAATTACTGCCTCCCTTTCTTCATCGACATTAAAAAGTTCCTCAATATATATATATATATATATATATATATATATATATATATATATATATATATATATATATATATATATATATATATATATATACGCTGTGCCGAATAGGTAAAACTTACAATTTTGGCTTAAATAGCAACGCACTTCTTGCCGAATAAGGCAAGCGAAAATTTATGTATGCAATATTTTCGCAAAAATCATTCTGAACCTAACAAAAAAATATATTTCATTGTGTTTGTTTTTTATTAAATTACTGTAACCTTATCTAAAATATATTTAGTTGGATTAGGCTAAATTAAATTCCGCTTGTTAGGTAAGTTTCCTAAGGTTCTTTTGGAACAAAATTATTAATTTTTACATTAACATAAATGAAAAAAAAATATATCTTTAAACGTATAAGAGAAAATTTTAGGAAGGACTTTATTTTAAATGAGTTCTTGCTAATTGACTATTCGGCACGACATATATATATATATATATATATATATATATATATATATATATATAAGAGAGAGAGAGAGAGAGAGAGAGAGAGAGAGAGAGAGATACTTGACAGTATATCTACATATTCTATTATTTGTTATATTGTAAATGTTATATATCTTATAAAATCATTGTATTGTAATGAATATATTACAAATCATTGTTGACACAGCTGTGCCAGAGATGGTGGTGGAGCCAGAGGTGGTGAACCTGCCTCAGGGTGAGACAGCTCTCTTCAACTGTGAAGCAGCTGGTGACCCTCAACCATCCATCACCTGGACCAAGAATGGCGAACCCATGGACACTCACGACACAACGGTGGGTACACTGTCTATACCATGTGGGTACACTGTCTACACCATGTGGGTACACTGTTTATACCATGTGGGTACACTGTCTACACCACGGTGGGTACACTGTCTACACCACGGTGGGTATACTGTCTACACCACGGTGGGTATACTGTCTACACCACGGTGGGTACAATCTCTACACCATGGTGGGTACACTGTCTACACCACGGTGGGTACACTGTCTACACCACGGTGGGTACACTGTCTACACCATGTGGGTACACTATCTACACCATGTGGGTACACTGTTTATACCATGTGGGTACACTGTCTACACCACGGTGGGTACACTGTCTACACCACGGTGGGTACACTGTCTACACCACGGTGGGTACAATCTCTTCACCATGGTGGGTACACTGTCTACACCACGGTGGGTACACTGTATACAAACGGTTGGTACACTGTCTACACCATGTGGGTACACTGTCTATACCATGTGGGTACACTGTCTATACCATGTGGGTACACTGTCTACACCACGGTGGGTGCACTGTCTAATCCACAGTGGATACACTGTCTACACCACAGTGGGTTCTCTGTCTACACCATAGAGGGTACACTATCTAAAACTTAGTGGGTACTCTGTCTAAACCATAGTGGGTATACTGTTAACACCATGGTATACCTGGAGTATACCTGGAGAGGGTTTCGGGGGTCAACGCCCCCGCTGTCCGGTCTGAGACCAGTCCTCGTGGTGGATCAGGGACTGATCAACCAGTCTGTTACTGCTGGTCGCAATTAAACCGATGTACGAACCACAGCCCGGCAGATCACGTACTGACTTTAGGTGGCTGTCTAGCGCCTTCTTGAAGACAACCAGGGGTCTATTGGTAATAACCCTTATGTATGCTGTGAGGAAGTTGAACAGTCTTGGGCCCCGGACACTTATTGTGTTGTCTCTCAGTGTACTCGTGGCACCCCTGCTTTTCATTGCGGGAATGTTGCATCTCCTGCCGAGTCTTTTGCTTTCATAGGGAGGGATTTTCGTGTGCAAGTTTGGTACTAATCCCTCTAGGATTTTTCCAAGTGTAAATTGTCATGTTATCTTTCTCATCTGGGTACACTGTCTACACTACAGTTGATACACTGTCTACACCACGGTGGTTACAATCTCTACACCATGGTGGGTACACTGTCTACACCACGGTGGGTACACAGTCTACACCACAGTGGGTACACTGTCTACATCACAGTGGGTACACTCGCTACATCACAGTGGGTACACTGTCTACATCACAGTGGGTACACTGTCTACATCACAGTGGGTACACTGTCTATATAACAGTGGGTACACTGTCTACATCACATTGGGTACACTGTCTACATCACAGTGGGTACACTGTCTACATCACAGTGGGTACACTGTCTATATCACAGTGGGTACACTCACTACATCACACTGGGTACACTCAATACATCACAGTGTGTACACTCATTACATCACAGTGTGTACACTCACTACATCACAGTGTGTACACTCACTACATCACAGTGTGTACACTCACTACATCACAGTGTGTACACTCACTACATCACAGTGTGTACACTCACTACATCACAGTGTGTACACTCACTACATCACAGTGTGTACACTCACTACATCACAGTGTGTACACTCACTACATCACAGTGTGTACACTCACTACATCACAGTGTGTTCACTCACTACATCACAGTATGTACACTCACTACTACACAGTGGGTATACTCACTACTACACAGTGGGTATACTCACTACTACACAGTGGGTATACTCACCACTACACAGTGGGTATACTCACTACTACACAGTAGGTATACTCACTACTACACAGTGGGTATACTCACTACTACTCTGTGGGTACACTCAGTACATCACAGTGTGTACACTCAGTACATCACAGTGGGCACACTCACTACATGACGGTGGGTACACTGTCTATATCACATTTAGTACACTCACTACATCACAGTGTGTGGTGAGTCAAGAGTCTGATGGATCACAACATGAAGTGTTAGTCACATCATTGTGGCTGCAATAATAAACAACTAACCCACAAATTAATGAAAATTAATGAGACGATGTTTTGGTCTGCCATGTAACGTGCTACTTGATAATGGTTCAGTGTAAATCAAAACGTCGTCTTTCTTTCTTTATAATGATCCAATACGGTCTCAGACGTCGTCTGTTTTCATTAACAGTTTGTGAGTTAGTCGTGCATGAGAAAATCTCCTGCAGTAACAGTTTGTGAGTTAGTCGTGCATGAGAACATCTCCTGCAGTAACAGTTTGTGAGTTAGTCGTGGATGAGAACATCTCCTGCAGTAACAGTTTGTGAGTTAGTCGTGCATGAGAACATCTCCTGCAGTAACAGTTTGTGAGTTAGTCGTGCATGAGAACATCTCCTGCAGTAACAGCTCTGTGATCACATGAGAGAACGTCATCAGAATGACTCACAACCTGACAACTTTGTCTCAATGTGTTGAAAAAGTTTTACCCTACGAGTGTGAGAAAGAACAATAAGTGAGATGAGAAATATTCTTGTGGTTTTATTGAAAATTGGAATATAAAAATTCCATGAATTCTTGAAACCGTCGCAATTGTTTATTTTAAATTCTTATTGTTTTGTTTTGAAGTGTATTACACAGGTCGACAGGTGAAGCCTTGTGGACCTGTGTACCTGTTTGTGAACGAGTCAGCAATCTACTCAAGTAGTAGTTTAGAGAGAGAGCAAAAGACAGCAGAGAATAACTTCTTAGTCCGCGTAGTCCATCAAAAACATATATTACAAGTAATTTACATTATTTACAGCGAGTATTTACAACAAGGAAATTGCAGAGAAGAGACACTGTAAGAACTGTCTTCAGTCAGAGTGGAAGGAAGCTTACCTGGTCGGGAGGGTATGTTTATATGGGTGTGTCTTGTACCTCGGTATGTTTATATGGGTGTGTCATGTACCTCGGTATGTTTATATGGGTGTGTCATGTACCTCGGTATGTTTATATGGGTGTGTCATGTACCTCGGTATGTTTATATGGGTGTGTCATGTACCTCAGTATGTTTATATGGGTGTGTTATGTACCTCGGTATGTTTATATGGGTGTGTCATGTACCTCGGTATGTTTATATGGGTGTGTCATGTACCTCGGTATGTTTATATAGGTGTGTCATGTACCTCGGTATGTTTATATGGGTGTGTCATGTACCTCGGTACTCACCTAATTGTGGTTGCAGGGGTCGAGACTCAGCTCCAGGCCCCGCCTCTTCGCTGTCTGCTACTGGGTCTCTGCTCTCCCTGCTTCATGAGCTTTATCATACCTTGTCTTAAAACTATGTATGGTTCCTGCCTCCACTATATCTTTCTCTAGACTATTCCACTTCCTGACTACTCTGTGGCTGAAGAAATGCTTCCTAACATCCCTTTGACTCATCTGAGTCTTCAGCTTCCAGTTGTGTCCCCTTGTTTCTGTGTTCCCTCTCTGGAACATCCTGTCACTGTCTACCTTGTCAATTCCCCGCAGTATTTTGTATGTCGTTATCATGTCTACTCTGACCCTTCTTTCCTCCAGTGTTGTTAGTCCTATTTCCCTCAACCATTCTTCATAAGACAGACCCCTGAGTTGTGGAACTAACCTTGTCGCAAACCTTTGCACTTTCTCTAGTTTCTTTACGTGCTTGACCAGGTGTGGGTTCCAGACTGGTGCTGCATATTCTAGTATGGGCCTGACGTACACGGTATACAGTGTCTTGAACGATTCCTTGTTAAGGTAACGGAACGCTAATCTTAGGTTTGCCAGTCGCCCATATGCTGCCGCAGTTATCTGGTTGATGTGTGCCTCCGGAGACGTGCTTTGCGTTATACTCACTCCAAGGTCTTTCTCCTTTGCCGAGGTTTGTAGCCTTTGTCCGCCTAGCTTGTACTCTGTCAGCGGTCTTCTTTGCCCTTCTCCGATCCTCATGACTTTGCATTTGGAGGGATTGAATTCGAGAAGCCAATTGCTAGACCAGATGTCGAGCTTGTCCAGGTCTGTTTGCAGCCCTGCCTGGTCCTCTTCCGATGTGATTCTCCTCATTATTTTCACATCATCCGCGAATAGAGACACTTCTGAGTCTATCCCGTCCGTCATGTCATTTACATATACAGTGGACCCCCGAGTTTCGTAAAAACTTCACTCCTGAAGTCTGCTCAAGTGCCATTACCGAACGAATTTACTCCCTTAAGGAAAAATTTCACGTAGGTTAGTCTATTTCAGAACCCCAAAAATACACTTCCACAAGAACTTACAAAATTATACTTACATAATTGCACGATTTCCGGGGTATTCGTTAACCGAGGGTCCACCAGGAATAACACCGCCCACTGTGATACCTCACCACACACCATGACCCTTTGCTGTCTCCCTTTGAGGTATTCCCTGATCCATTCCAGTGCCCTTCCTGTTATACCTGCTTGTTCTTCCAACTTCTTTACTAATCTCATGTGTTATACCACTCCCAAAGGGCTTTTTTCCTTTTCCGAGGTTTGTAGCCCTTTTTCCCCTAGCTTGTACTCTGTCAACGGTCTTCTTTGCCCCTTTTCCGATCCCCTTTACTTTGCATTTTGGAGGGATTGAATTTTGGAAACCAATTTAAAACCAGATGTCAGGGTTGTCCCGGTCTGTTTGCAGCCCTGCCCGGGCCTCTTCCGATGTATTTCCTCATTATTTTCACATCATCCGGAATAGAGACACTTCGAGGGCTATCC
>WNWK01019484.1:0-37705 GCA_009830355.1 Cherax destructor
CTCTTTCAGTACATTTTCATATACAATACAATTTTCATATACATTTTCCATGTTTTTGGGAAACAGGATAAAAAGTTCCACTCTTTCGTTAACATCAATTTTTTTTCTCATGTCGCAATATTTTTTACTAATTCATCAGAAAGACTCTAGTCACAATATTTTCTCAGTTTTACTAATTCATCAGAAAAGGCTCTAGTTCAACAAATTTTCAGACTTTTTAATATCCCCATCATGTCACAATTTTTCACTCATAACCCACAAAGACACAATTTTTCACGTTTTCAGGTAATAGACCAAAAAGATAATATTTATAACACAGTTACCTGTTAAGAATCTCCAAGGTATTGGGAGTTCCTCCACCATGTGTTTTCCCACACACAAGGTACTGCTTACTGACGCCGACCACACCACCTGTGTCTCCAGACGGTGGCAAGCAAGGAGGTGTGAGGCCACTCTGTGACCTCACTACCACCAACATACCTCATCTCACTCATAACCCATAATACCCCCATCAACATACACACACACATACTTTTCTACCATTGAATACTCCCAAATAACATTCAACATTTCTAACTCAAACACTAAATTACATTCTTCCTCACACATACACACATTTGATTAACTGCATTTGTATACTGTCAAACACCATTGAATACGCCCTAAAACTTAAATACGAAAATGGAATAACATTTAACCTAACCTAACCCAACCTAACAACACCTAACCTAACCCAAGTAACTTGAATACTCCCAAAACACCATTAAACACAACCAAAAACACTATCAAACACCTTTGTATACTCCCAAAACACCATTTGAACAATACCAAAACAACATATAACATTTAACCTAACCTAACCCAAATAACATTTAACTGAACTCTTATACATCATTGGAACACCTTCCAAAACACTATCAAACACCTTTCAATACTCCCAGAATTACTTTGAACACCACCAAAACACTCTTATACATCATTTGATCATCTTCAAAACACTCTCATACATCATTTGAACACCTTCAAAAAACTACCAAAACATCATTGAACACTACCAAAATCAACATCAAATACCCCCAAAAACACCATCACCAACTAACACCCATTTTTATACACATCCCCTCAAATCACTATAACCAACTTTGTAAGATGACAAACCAAACTCAAAACCACTAAGATCACAGAAATCCCTCATTTTATAAACATTCACACAAAAATCACGGACACCAAATCCATACCACGTTTACCAATATCTAAGAACGCTCATCTCAACTCCACTATTACACTTTTTTTTTATATATATATATATATATATATACACACATACACACACATTCCCTCAAAAGACTCTAACCAAGATCACTAATTCTATGTTCACACTCACCTCTAACTCAGATATAACATGAACACAAAAATACATGAACATAAACCTAACACACAAACACTTAGAACATGATCACCATCAACTGAAAACATATGTACACCCAGCTCAAAACCTAACCTAACCCAACCTTACAATACCTAACCTAATCAAAATAACATTTAACCTAACCTAACCTTCAAAACAATCTCATACATCATTACAACACCTTCAACCCCCCCCAATCACCACTGAATACCCCAATATCACCATCGAATACTCCCAAATATCATTTAACCTAACCTAACATAACTCAACCTAACAACACCTAACCTAACCCAAATAACATTTAACCCAACCCAACCCAATCAAACAACACCTAACCTAACCCAAATAACATTTTAACCTAACCTAACTTAACCTTCAAAACACTCTCATACATCATTTGAACACCTTCAAAAGCACCCCAAAATCACACCATCGAATACTCCCAAATATCATTTAACCTAACCTAACAACACCTAACCTATTCCAAATAACATTTAACCTAACCTAACCTAACCCAACCTAACAACACGTAACCTAACCCAAATAACATTTTAACCTAACCTAACTTTCAAAACACTCTCATACATCATTTGAACACCTTCAAAAACACCCCCCAAAATCACCATTGAATACCCCCAAAACACCATTGAATACTATCAAATAACATTTAACCTAACCTAACCCAACCTAACAACACCTAACCTAACCCAAATAACATTTAACCTAACCTAACTTAACCTTCAAAACACTCTCATACAACATTTGAACACCTTCAAAAACACTACCAAAGCACCATTGAATACTGCCAAAACATCTTTGATTACTACAAAAACACCATTGAATTCTGCCAAACACCACTGATTACCCCCAAAAACACCACTGAATACTACCAAGAAAACACCATTGAATACTGCCAAACACCACTGAATACTACCAAAACACCACTGATTACTACCAAATCACCACTGAATACTAATAAAACACCATCGAATACTTCCAAATACACCATTAAATACTCCCAAAACACCATTGAATACTCCCAAAATAACATTTAATATCTCTAACTCAAACAACAAATTATATTCTCAATCACACATTTCATTAACTGAAATTACATCTCATCCACCTAACTACACACTCTTAATAAAAGTTTACTTGTCCACATTCACCTGACTTTTCAACATATACACACAAAAAATCTAAGACACACTTATGACATGAGCACAAAAACGTTACTACAAAACACTTCTGAATACTACCAAAACACCATCGATTACTCCCAAATAACATTTATCCTAACCTAACCTAACCAACACAACAACACCTACCCTAACCAAATAACATTTAACCTAACCTAACTATCCAATCTACCTAACCCAACCTATCAACACCTAACCTAACCCAAATAACATTTAACCTTAATTCAACCTATACTTCAAAACACTCATTCATCATTTGAACACATTCAAAAACACTCCCAAAACACCATTGAATACCCCCAAATCACCATCGAATACTCCCAAATAACATTTATCCTATCCTTCAAAACACTCTCTCACATCATTTGAACACCTTCAAAACACTCCCAAAAAAACATTGATTACCCCAAATCACCATCGATTACTCCCAAAACACCATTTAACCTAACCTATCCTTTTTCATTCATAACCATAACACCCACATCAGTCCACACCACTGATTACCTCAAAACACCATTGGATACCCCCAAAACAACACTGAATACTACCAAATCACCATTGAATACTACAAAATCACCAATGAATACTACCAAACACCACTGAATATCTCCAACCCACAACATTGAATACCCCAAAATCTCCACTGAATACCCTAAATCAGTATTGAATACCCCCAAATCACCATCGAATACTCCCAAATAACTTTTAACATAACCTTCAAAACACTCTCCTACATCATTTGAATACCCCCAGAACACTCTCTTACATCATTTGAACACCTCCAAAAACACTCCCAAGTAACCATTGAATACTCCCAAAACACCATCTAATAGTTCCAAAATACCATTGATTACTCCCAAATAACATTTAACATTTCAAACTCATCCACCAAATTACATTCTGAATCACACATCTCATCACCTGAAATTACATCTCATCCACAAAACTACACACTCTTAATAAAAGTTTACTCACTCATTCTCCAGACTTTACAGCATAAACACAAAAACTAAGACATAACATGATCACACCCAACTAAGACATGACATAATCACAACAAAATTTATAATATGAGACATTACCAAAAACTAACAGACACCAATAACTAAGACATACACTTCCAACTAAGACATAAGACATACAACTCCAACTAAGACATGAGACATAACCAAAACTAAGACATATTCAAAATCTAAGGCATACACCTCCATCTAAGACATACACTTCCAATTAAGACATGAGGCATAACCAAAACTAAGACATATTCAAAATCTAAGACATACACCTCCATCTAAGACATACACTTCCAACTAAGACATAAGACATACACCTCCAACTAAGTCATGGAAAATTACCAAAACTAAGACATCACCAACTAAGACATGACACATTGCCAAAACTAACAGTCACCACCAACTAAGACATATTCAAAATCTAAGTCAAACACCTCCAACTAAGACATAAGACAACCAAAACTAAGTCATATTCAAAATCTAACACATGATCACAAATCTAACAATTGATCACAAAAACTAGAGTTACACTCTAGTCATATATACCATAAAACACAAAAATGATAGTCACAATCACATAAGTCATATGAACACACAAAAAATAGGCCTAAACACCGAAGATATGGCAACTAATCACCATTACACAAAAAAATTGTCATAAACACTTAAAGGCAAAATATAATAATAATAATAATAATAATATCTTTATTTACTACAAGTACATGTACAAGGTATACAGGCCTAGCTGACATCAATGACATACTACTATATAGAAAGTCCCTTGTTATGCAGAGCATTTCGGGCAAATTAGGTCCTTGTCCCAGGATGCGACCCACACCAGTCGACTAACTCCCAGGTACCCATTTTACTGATGGGTGAACATAGACAACCGGTGTAAAGAAACAAGCCCAATGTTTCTACCCGAGCTGGGAATCGAAAGCAGACCCTCGCCATGTGAAGCGAGAGCTTTAGCGATCAGGCCACGGGGCACGAAGTTATAAACTTTCACACAAACGTATTGACTAAAAATTTCATGAGCATTATACCATGACCACTCAATCATGTACACTTATACCATGACAACCAATAATCTAAATCACTACGGGTTCACCAGCATGTACACTAAATCTGTTCATATAAAAAAATTATTACAACTTACCCATCAAAATTTAAGTTATATTCACCAAAACATAAAACTGATTACACATTTCATTTCTCATCTATGCTACATATTACATTTCTCACCCACATCATCCCAAAAACATCCTTCCTATACTCGCCTATACTCATCCTCGTATTAACACCTAGGGATATTTTAAGCCAACGACCCAACATGACATTAGGAGTCAGAGTAACCATCATCACCACTTTTTAACACAACCTACACTCTGTCTTCTAATATCATGTTGGGTCATTGGCTTAAAATATCCCTAGGTGTTAATACGAGGATGAGTATAGGAAGGATGTTTTAGGGATGATGTAGGTGAGAAATGTGATATGTAGCAGAGATGAGAAATTAAATGTGTAATCAGTTTTATGTTTTGGTGAATATAACTTCAATTTTTTTGGGTAAGTTGTATTATTTTTTTGGATAACGTATGTCTTAAGTGTTCATGAACAGATTCAGAGTACATGCTGGTGAATGCGTTAAGATTTAGATTACTGGTTGTCATGGTATAAGTGTACAGGATTGAGGGGTCTTGGTATAATGCTCATGAAATTTGTGTAAATTTTTTGTCTTTGTATGTCTTATGTTTAACATTATGTTTGTTTGTTTTCATATGTCTTAAGTGATTTTATGTCAATTTGTGTTTTGTAATTTTTGTGATTTGCTAAGTTTTTTTTTTTTAGTCAATATGTTTGTGTGAAAGTTTATAACTTCATTTTGCCTTTAAGTGTTTATGACAATTTTTTGGTGTAATGGTGATTAGTTGCCATATCTTCGGTGTTTAGGCCTATTTTTTTGTGTTCATATGACTTATGTGATTGTGACTATCATTTTTGTGTTTTAGGATATATATGACTAGAGTGTAACTGCAGTTTTTGTAATCAATTGTTAGATTTGTGATCATGTGTTAGATTTTGAATATGACTTAGTTTTGGTTATGTATTATGTCTTAGTTGGAGGTGTATAACTTAGATTTTGAATATGTCTTAGTTATGGTTATGTCTTATATCTTAGTTGGAGGTGTATGACTTAGATTTTGAATATGTTTTAGTTTTGGTTATGTCTTATATCTTAGTTGGAGGTGTATGACATAGATTTTGAATATGTCTTAGTTTTGGTTATGTCTTAGTTGGTGGTGACTGTGTTAGTTTTGGCAATGTGTCATGTCTTAGTTGGTGATTTCTTAGTTTTGGTAATGTTCCATGACTTAGAGGTGTAAGTCTTAGATTTTTAAATATGTTTTAGTTTTTATTATGCCTCATGTCTTAGTTGAAGGAGTATGTCTTATGTCTTAATTGAAAGTGTATGTCTTAGATGGAGGTGTATTTCTTAGATTTTGAATATGTCTTAGTTTTGGTTATGACTCTTGTCTTAGTTGGAGCTGTATGTCTTATGTCTTAGTTGGAAGTGTATGTCTTAGTTGGTGGTGTCTGTTAGTTTTTGGTAATATCCCATATCATAAATTTTGTTGTGATTAGGTCATGTCTAAGTTGGGTGTGATCATGTTATGTCTTAGTTTTTGTGTTTATGCTGTAAAGTCTGGAGAATGGGTGAGTAAACTTTTATTAAGAGTGTGTAGTTTGGTGGATGAGATGTAATTTCAGGTGATGAGATGTGTGATTGAGAATGTAATTTGGTGGATGAGTTAGAAATTTTAAATGTTATTTGAGAGTAATCAATGGTATTTTGGAAGTATTAGATGGTGTCTTGGGAGTATTCAATGGTGATTTGGGAGTGTTTTTGGAGGTGTTCAAATGATGTAAGAGAGTGTTTTGGGGGAACTTAAATGATGTATGAGTGTTTTGAAGGTTATGTTAAAAGTTATTTGGGAGTATTCGATGGTGATTTGGGGGTATTCAAAACTGATTTAGGGTATTCAGTGGAGATTTTGGGGTATTCAATGTTGTGGGTTAGAGATATTCAGTGGTGTTTGGTAGTATTCAATGGTGATTTGGTAGTATTCAATGGTGTTTTGGTAGTATTCAGTTGTGTTTTGGGGTATTCAATGGTGTTTTGGGGTAATCAGTGGTGTGGACTGGTGTGGGTGTTGTGGTTATGAATGAAAAATAATAGGTTAGGTTAAATGGTATTTTGGGAGTAATCGATGGTGGTTTGGGGGTATTCAATGTATTTTTGGGAGTGTTTTGAAGGTGTTCAAATGATGTGAGAGATTGTTTTGAAGGATAGGATAAATGTTATTTGGGAGTATTCGATGGTGATTTGGGGGTATTCAATGGTCTTTTGGGAGTGTTTTTGAATGTGTTCAAATGATGAATGAGTGTTTTGAAGTATAGGTTAGTTAAGTTAAATGTTATTTGGGTTAGGTTAGGTGTTGATAGGTTGGGTTAGGTAAGATTAGGATAGTTAGGTTAGGTTAAATGTTATTTGGGTTAGGGTAGGTGTTGTTGTGTTGGGTTAGAATAGGTTAGGATGAATGTTATTTGGGAGTAATCGATGGTGTTTTGGTAGTATTCAGAGGTGTTTTGGTAGTAATGTTTTAATGTTCATGTTATAAGTGTCTTAGTTTTTTTTGTGTGTATATGTTGAAAAGTCTTTGAATAGGGACGAGTAAACTTTGATTATGAGTATGTAGTTAGGTGGATGAGATGTAATTTCAGTTAATGAAATGTGTGATTGAAAATATAATTTGTTGTTTGAGTTATAGATGGTAAATGTTATTTTTGGGAGTATTCAATGGTGTTTTGGGAGTATTCAATGGTGTATTTGGGAGTATTCGATGGTGTTTTGGGAGTATTCAGTGGTGATTTGGTAGTAATCAGTGGTGTTTTGGTAGTATTCAGTGGTATTTGGCAGTATTCAATGGTGTTTTCTTGGTAGTATTCAGTGGTGTTTTTGGGGGTAATCAATGGTGTTTGACAGAATTCAATGGTGTTTTCGTAGTAATCAAAGGTGTTTTGGCAGTATGCAATGATGCTTTGGTAGTGTTTTTGAAGGTGTTCAAATGTTGTATAAGAGTGTTTTGAAGGTTAAGTTAGGTAAGGTTAAAATGTTATTTGGGTTAGATTAGGTGTTGTTAGGTTGGGTTAGGTTAAATGTTATTTGGGTTAGGTTAGGTGTTGTTAGGTTGGGTTAGGTTAAATGATATTTGGGAGTATTTGATGGTGATATGTGGGTATTCAATATTGATTTTTTTTTTTGGGGGGGGTGTTTTTGAAGGTGTTTAAATGATGTATGAGATTGTTTTGAAGGTTAGGTTAGGTTAAATGTTATTTTGATTAGGTTAGGTATTGTAAGGTTGGGTTAGGTTAGGTTTTGAGCTGGGTGTACATATGTTTTCAGTTGATGGTGATCATGTTCTAAGTGTTTGTGTGTTAGGTTTATGTTCATGTATTTTTGTGTCCATGTTATATCTGAGTTGGAGGTGAGTGTGAACATAGAATTAGTGATCTTGGTTAGAGTCTTTTGAGGGAATGTGTGTGTATGTGTGTATAAAAAAAGAGTGTAATAGTGGAGTTGAGATGAGCATTCTTTGATATTGGTATAGCTGGTCATTTAATATACTACCCATCTTCTAAATGCTAGCCACTAGTATATTTTTTGCCTAATATCACTTTAATTACATTGACACACTGAAGAATTTCCCATTAACTTCTTAGCAACTTCTATCAGCCTAAGTATTTATTTTCGTCAACTTCAATTCTCTATATCACGGTGAGTATTGATCGCAAAAATGTATTTTTTAGCCTACTATATTTAGAAAAAAAAAACTATCATTTCATAAGAAAAAATAATTGTTTTTTGGAAATTCATGGATTTGGTGTCCGTGATTTTTGTGTGAATGTTTATAAAATGAGTGATTTCTGTGATCTTAGTGGTGGGTGTACTTAGATAATGGTTTGTCATCTTACAAAGTTGGTTATAGTGAAAAAGGGTAAATTTGGCATCTTTGTAATTCTTGATCCAACTAGATGGAGTCTTCCTTAAAAAATTGGAAAAAATGAGGTAAAATCTTGATCTGAGGAGAGGGAGAGGTAAAGGGAAAATTCGAAATTTTGGAAAAAGTAGGTAAAACTCAATTTTTTTAATGTTTACCCCTCACAGGAGGGGACCTTCCAAAATTAAATATTCGAGAAAAATTAAATTAGAAAAAAAATGAAAATTCGAAAAAAATGAAAATTCGAAAAAACATAAAAAAAATCGAAAAAAAAAATTGAAACAAAATTTGAAATTCGGGGGGCTACCGGAAATGGGAGTTGGGGCGACCGGAAGTGGGAGAGCGCGGGTTCAGGGTGCGGGTTGGTGGGCTTGGTTCGTGGACATGGGTGGGGAGGGCTTGCGGGTGTCGGAGCGGGGAGCGGGGCAGGAGGGTCATTATCACAGGTGTGAATGGGGAAAGGGTTATTAACACCTAGGTGCAAAAATTTTCACACCTCAATTTCACACCTAGGTGTGACCGCCCCCATTTTGCACTGTACAGGGGAAAAGTCCACTACTCACGTCAATTCCTAAAATCCATTTGCCTCCATTTGCCCCCATCTAGCAGGCTCACGCACGCTTGCTGGAAGTCCAAGTCCCTCGCACACAACTCCTTTACCCCCTCCCTCCAACCTTTCCTAGGCTGAACCCTACACCGTCTTCCCTCCACTACAGATTTATACTCTCTCAAAGTCTTTCTACTTTGTTCCAGCCTCTCTACATGTCCAAACAACCTCAACAACCCCTCCCCAGCCCTTTGGATAATAGTCTTGGTAATCCCACTCCTCCTCCTAATTTCCACACTACGAATTCGCTGCATTATATTCACACCACACATTGATCTCAGACATGACATCTCCATTACCTCCAGCCTTCTACTTGTTGCAATATTCACCACCCATGCTTCATACCCATATAAGAGTGTTGGTATAACTATACTCTCATTCATTCCCCTCTTTGCTTCCACGGAAAAACTTCTTTGTCTCCACAGACTCCTAAGTACACCACTACCCTTTTACCCTCATCAATTCTATGATTCACCTCACCCTTCATAGACCCATCTGCTGACACGTCCACTCCTAAATATCTGAATACATTCACCTCCTCCATACTCTCTCCCTCCAATCTGATATTCAATCTTTCATCACCTAATCTTTTTGTTATCCTCATCACCTTACTCTTTTCTATATTCACTTTCAATTTCCTTCTTTTACATATCC
The DNA here is from genome assembly GCA_009830355.1 of Cherax destructor. Classification (NCBI taxonomy): domain Eukaryota; kingdom Metazoa; phylum Arthropoda; class Malacostraca; order Decapoda; family Parastacidae; genus Cherax; species Cherax destructor. The sequence continues at coordinate 9,945 of WNWK01019484.1, forward strand.
TAGCAAGCTCATGCACCAACCTCTGCAACTTCTCTTCAGAATCTCCCAAAAGCACAGTGTCATCAGCAAAAAGCAGCTGTGACAACTCCCACTTTGTGTTAGATTCTTTATCTTTTAATCCCACACCTCTCGCCAACACCTGCGCATTCACTTCTCTTACAACCCCATCTATAAATATATTGAACAACCATGGCTACATCTCACATCCTTGTTTAAGGCCTACTTTTACTGGGAAATAATCTCCCTCTCTCCTACATACTCTAACCTGAGCCTCACTATCCTCATATAAACTCTTCACTGCTTTCAGTAACCTACCTATTATTCCATACATCTGCAACATCTGCCACATATCCATACGCATTTTCCAAATCCATAAATGCCACAAACACCTCTTTACCCTTATCTAAATACTGTTCAGCTATATACACACACAACCTGCACATAGAAGAGTGGAGCTTTCGACGACGTTTCGGTCCGACTTGGACCATTTACAAAGTCAAACTAACACACAGAACAGGTAAAAGGGGTATTTATAGGAAGCAGACAGGGAAGGGCACAAGAGAGTGGTGGAGTAATAGGGGAAGTAGTAGTGGTAGTGGAAGTAGTAGTAGTGGAGTCAGTCATATTCTAGGAGAGAGGAGCACTGCAATACAGCTGGCGGCCCGCATAGGGTAAGGACAAGAACACAGAGGGGGAAAATTTTTTGAAAATAAAATAAAATAAAATAAAGGACAAATACAAGAAGAAATACAGATGAGAAAGAAAGGGAAAGAGATAGAAGGGGAAGGAATCAGGTTAAGTCACGGGTGTTCTGAAGTTTGGAGCATTTAACAATGTAATGGGAGAGGAAAGCATCTACAGGGACAAAGCTAGGGCTAAGATTCATACATGGAAAGTTGTGTATAAGGGAGGATTCAACCAGACGGCGACTGTGGAAGTTAGACGTAGGGTAGACAGTTTTAGCAGAAGACCAATCAATAGGATGACTGTGATCTCTGACATGATAGAAAAGAGCATTATTGGCGTCGGCAAGCCTTCTATCCCTTCCCCTTTCTTTCTCCTCTGTATTTCGTCTTGTATTTTTCCTTCTTTATTTTATTTTATTTTATTTTCAACATTTTTTCCCCCTCTGTGTTCTTGTCTTTACCCTATGCGGGCCGCCAGCTGTATTGCAGTGCTCCTATCTCCCAGAATATGACTGATTCCACTACTACTACTTCCACTACCACTACTACTTTCCCTATTACTCCACCACTCTCTTGTGCCCTTCCCTGTCTGCTGCCTATAAATACCCCTTCTACCTGTTCTGTGTGTTAGTGTGACTTTGTAAATGGTCCAAGTCGGACCGAAACGTCGTCTTAAGCTCCTCTCTTCTATGTGGGGGTTTGTGTGTGTATTGTTCCAGTCACGGTATTGTGCCTTTTTTTGTTATTGTTCAGATATATGTTTCACTGTAAACACTTGCTCTACACCCCCCCAACCATTCTTAAAACCTCCTTGTTCATCTGCTATCCTACTCTCCGTCTTGCTGTTAATTCTTTCAATAATAACTCTACCATACACTTTACCAGGTATACTCAACAGACTTCTTCCCCTATAATTTTTGCACTCTCTTTTGTCCCCTTTGCCTTTATACAAAGGAACAATACACGCTCTCTGCCAGTCCCTAGGTACCTTACCCTCTTCCATACATTTATTAAATAATAGCACCAACCACTCCAAAATTATATCTGAACCTGCTTTTAACATTTCTATGTTTATCCCATCAATCACAGCTGCCTTACCCCTTTCATTTTACCCACTGCCCCACGAATTTCCCCTACACTCACAACTGGCTCTTCCACACTCCTACAAGATGTTATTCCTCCTTGCCCTATACACGAAATCACAGCTTCCCAATCTTCATCAACATTTTAACAATTCCTAAAAATATTCCCTCCATCTTCCCGATCCCTCTAACTCTCCATTTAATTACTCTCCTCTCCTATTTTTAACTGTCAAATCCATTCGTTTCCTAGGCTTCCTCAACTTTTTAATCTTATTCCAAAACTTTTTCTTATTTTCAACAAAATTCGTTGATAACATCTCACCCACTCTCTCATTTGCTCTCTTTTTACATTGCTTCACCAATCTCTTAACCTCTATTTTTCTCTCCATATTCTCTTCCCTCCTTGCATCACTTCTACTTTGTAATAACCTCTCATATGCTAACTTTTTCTCCCTTACTACTCTCTTTACATCATCATTCCACCAATCGCTCTTCATTCCTCCCGCATCCACTTTCCTATAACCACAAACTTCTGCTGAATACTCTAACACTACATTTTTAAACCTATCCCATACATCTTCAACCCCTTTACCTATACTCTCACTAGCTCATCTATCCTCCAATAGTTGCTAAAATCTTACCCTAACTGCCTCCTCTTTTAGTTTATAAACCATCACCTCTCTCTTACTTGCTGCTTCTATTTTCCTTGTATCCCATCTACCTTTTACTCTCACTGTAGCAACAACTAAAAAGTGATCTGATATATCTGTGGCCCCTCTGTAAACATGTACATTCTAAAGTCTACTCAACAGTCTTTTATCTACCAATACGTAGTCCAACAAACTACTGTTATTACGCCCTACATCATATCTTGTATACTTATTTATCCTCTTTTTCTTAAAATATGCATCTCCTATAACTAAACCCCTTTCTATACAAAGTTCAATTAAAGGGCTCCTATTATCATTTACACCTGGCAATCCAAACTTACCTACTACACCCTCTCTAAATGTTTCTCCTTCTTTAGCATTTAGGTCCCCTACCACAATTACCCTCTCACTTGGTTCAAAAGTTCCTATACATTCGCTTAACATCTCCAAAAATCTCTCCCTCTCCTCTACACTCCTCTCTTCTCCAGGTGCATACACGCTTATTATGACCCACTTTTCGCATCCGACCCTTATTTTGATCCACATAATCCTTGAATTTATACATTTATATTCACTCTTCTCCTTCCATAACTGATCTTTCAACATTATTGCTACCCCTTCCTTAACTCTAACTCTCTCATTTATTTCTCCCCACTGAAACTCGCCTACCCCCTTCAGCTTTGTTTCGCTTAGGGCCAGGACGTCCAACTTCTTTTCATTCATAACATCAGCAATCATCTCTTTCTTATCATCCGCACTACATCCACACACATTCAAACATCCCAGTTTTATAAAAAAAAAATTCTTCTTCTCTTTTTTAGTAAATATATACAGGAGAAGTGGTTACTAGCCCATTGCTCCCGGAATTTTAGTCGCCTCATACAACACGTATGGCTTACAGAGGAAAGATTCTTTTCCACTTCCCCATGGAGAATAGAAGAAGTAAGGAAGAACAAAAGCTATTAAGAAAAAAGAAGAAAAAACTAGATATGTGTATGTATGTATATATATGCATGTGCATGCTCTGTAGTGTGACTTAAGTGTAAGTAGAAGTAGCAAGATATACCTGTTATCCAGAGTGTTTATGAGACAGAAAATGACACCAGCAATCCTACCATCATGTAAAACAGTTACAGGTTTCTGTTTTTGTTTTGCTACAGGTTAATGCCAGAGAGTGTTCGATGGTTAGTCGCTGAGGGTCGTGATGATGAGGCCAAGAAGATTATAGAGAGAGTTGCAAGAGTCAATAATGCTGAGGTTCCAAGACATCTGCTGGACGTTGACAACGTGGAGGTAATTTTGCTTTCAGAGTTTTTTTTTGTCACAAAAAATAAAGATAAAATAGTGAGTAAATTTACACTTGAATGTACATAAAGGAATAAATAATGGACAAATAACCTGCACTTAGGAGACTGACTCCTTAATGATCTAAGTCAGACACAATCGTCGTCATTCATTATACTCTCCTAAGTACGAGTTATTTGTATGTTGTTCAAGTCATGATATTGTGTTTATATTCTCTAGGTATAATATTTACTCCTACAGTTTTTAATCACTTCTTGTAATAGAGAATCAATTTAAATTAATGGATTATTTGTTGTTCTTACTGACAGTTTCGCCCTGTTAATGGAACTGTGTCAGTAACCGGCAGTACCATTGAACTTGTGAATGAAAATAGACAAGAAGCAAAGATCAAGAAGACTGTTATTGACCTCTTGAGAACACCTATTTTGAGGATGAGATCATTCAACTTGGTTTTCTGCTGGTAAGTTTAAAATGTTCTAGATGAAACCCAAAGCACTGGATTGTTTTCCTTATGTTAATGGTTCCTTATGAAATGATCACATTAACCTTCTTCAGTAAAGCTTTTGAGGCTGTTGATCACGATAAAGAATTCGATATTGTTTATTTAGACTTTAGTAAGGCTTTTGATAGAGTACCACACCAGAGACTGTTAAAGAAAGTGGTAGCTCATGGCATTGGGGGAAAAGTGCTGTCATGGAACGAGTCATGGCTCACCAATAGGAAGCAGAGAATGTGTATAAATGGGGTTAAATCCGAATGGGGACTTGTAACAAGTGGTGTTCCACAGGGATCAGTCTTAGGTCCGTTGTTATTTATAATATATATCAATGACCTTGACGAGGGAATTACTAGTGATATGAGCAAATTCGCCGACGACACGAAGATAGGTAGGATAATTAATTCAAACATAGATGTCATAGAACTTCAGGAAGATTTAGACAAACTTAATTCGTGGTCAGAAAAGTGGCAGATGCAGTTCAATGTAGATAAATGCAAGGTTCTGAAGCTCGGGAGTGTCCATAACCCAAGCACTTATAAGTTAAATAACGTAGAACTTAGCCATACAGATTGCGAGAAGGACTTGGGGGTGATGGTAAGCAGCAGTAGTGACCTGTACTTAGCTCAGTTAGGACGTGTCTAGTGTACTCTCTGTGGACTGAACCATCTTTGCTCTGTGAAGTCTTTTCTACTGTGCTTCCATTCTTAGCTACCTGAGATTGGATGATGGCTTCCCTCGACTACGAGCAGTTATATCCCCAAATGAAGGCGGAATTAACGGAAGCTAGAAGAAAAATTGAACGATTGAAGGGTATATGCAAGGATTATCCCCGGAACAATGTCGCCGATGATCAGACAAACGAATGGATGCTAGTCCGATCTGAAGGGACGAAGCTGAAGTTGAAGAAGGTCCAGGAGAATGCTGTGAAAACCGGCAACTCTTTTTCCTTGTTATCAGACAAATGTGAAGACATCCCAGCGAAGACCATCTCTACAAAGACCGTCGAGAATGTCATGCACACCGCCAGTCGAGGTAAACACATTGTTTTAGTTGGGGATAGTCAGATTAGATTTATGGATAGGGAATTTTGTCTTAAGGATAGGAATAGGAGGCAGAGGGTATGTTATCATTGGGCTGGGATGAAGGATATTGTTAGCCGTCTGGACGACATCATGAGAGGTAATGGGAGCAATCCTATTATCTGTCTCAGTGCTGGAGGCAACGATGTTGGCAGACGTAGGAGTGAGGAGCTGATTAGCAGCTATAGGTCAGCAATAGACAGAATTAGGAAGAAGGGTGGGAACCCTGTCATATGTGGTATTTTGCCAAGGAGAGGAGTTGGAAATGAATGGTTGTCCAGGGCAATTGGTGTCAATTGCTGGCTGGACAAATACTGTAAGGAAAATGCAGTAACATTCATTGACAACTGGGACCTCTTCTATGGCAGAAATGACATGTATGCCAGGGATGGGGTTCACTTATCTAGGTCTGGGGTGGGGGCACTGGCAACTGCAGTGGAGGGAGCTGTTAGGGCTTTAAACTAGAAAAGTTAGTGGTATGGGTTATGGGGGGGGGAAAACAGTGACGTCCCAGTGTAGTAATGTTATAAATTCTAGGGGAACTAGTAATAGGCAGAATAAGGTGGATATTGGAAAGCCAGTGGCACTAGGTGACAAGGACAGTAATAGGTATAGTGGAAAAACAGAAATGAGCAGGAAGGGTAAAGAGAAAGGAGGGTCTTTAATGTATATTACACCAATAGTCGAAGTGCTAGGAATAAGATGGACGAGTTGAGATTAGTTGCAAGTACGGTAATATTGATGTTTTTGCAATAACTGAGACATGGTTTAATATGAAAAATCGGGACATGCCTGCCGAATGTCACATTCAGGGTTTTAAATTGTTCCAAGTAGACAGAAGTATCGGGAAGGGGGTGGGTGGCACTCTATGTCCGTGATCATTTAAATTGTTGCATAAAAACGGGTATAAAGTCTGAATAACACATACAGAGTCTGTCTGGATAGAATTTTCAGAGGGGCTGAAAAATTGATTTTAGGCGTGATTTACCGTCCTCCAAACTTAGATAGGGAACAAGGGAGACTACTTTGGGAGGAAATTGTTAAGGCCACAAGGCACGATAACGTAGTAATTCTAGGGGACTTTAACTTTAGTCAGATTGATTGGAATTTCTTGACAGGGAATTTAAAATCTAACGACTTTTTAGAAGTAGTTCAGATTGCTTTTGAAGCAGTTTGTGACAGAACCTACAAGGGAAATAACCTACTTGACTTGGTTCTGGCAACAAGGAAACCCTTGTTAATAATTTAGAAATTACAGAGGAACTCGGCCAAGCGACCACAAGTCAATTACCTTTAGCATTGAATGGATGTATGATAGTAGGGATAATTCAGTAACGGTCCCAGATTTTCGCTTAGCAGATTATAATGGACTTAGAGAACACTTATCAACTGTGGACTGGGGTGACGAAGAGAGGTATCAATATGACAGTTTTCTTAACACTATACAGGCTGCCCAAAGAACATTTATCCCATATAAAGAAATTAGATCAAGTAGAAATGACCCAAAATGGATGAATAATAGGCTCAAATATCTTTTAGGGCAGAAGAAAGGAATTTATAGGCGCATAAAAGAGGTGAGGGTCATCTTATAAATCAGTATACTGACATTAAGAGGGACGTTAAAAAGGGGATAAGAAAAGCTAAACGGGACTATGAAATTAAAGTTGCTAGGGATTCAAAAACTAACCCAAAAAGTTTTTTCCAGGTTTATAGAACAAAAGTTAGGGATAAGATAGGTCCCCTTAAAAATAACTCTGGGCATCTTACTGACAAGGAGAATGATATGTGCTCTATTTTTAATAATTATTTTCTCTCGGTTTTCACCAGGAAGACATTAATAATATCCCAGTAATTAATTTTTACAGAGGCCCAGAAGAAGATAAATTATGTAATATCACAGTCACTAGCGAAATGGTTATGAAACAACTAGACCGATTGAAACAAAATAAATCGCCAGGTCCTGATGAGCTTTTTGCAAGGGTTCTTAAGGAATGCAAAATATCTGTGAACCATTTTTAATTTATCTCTTCAAACAGGTGTAGTGTCTGATATGTGGAAGATGGCTAATGAATTCCTATTTTTAAAGCAGGGACAAGTCTACTCAAATTACCGCCCAATAAGCCTGACCTCAATTGTAGGCAAATTACTAGAGTCAATTATAGCTGATATTATTAGAAGCCATCTAGATAACCATAATTTGATTAATGAACTCACATGGATTCACAGGGCCGTTCCTGCCTATCTAATTTATTAACCTTCTTCAGTAAGCTTTTGAGGCGTTGATCATGATAAAGAATTCGATATTGTTTATTTGACTTTAGTAAGGCTTTTGATAGAGTACCCACCAGAGACTGTAAAGAAAGTGGCAGCTCATGGCATTGGGGAAAAGTGTTGTCATGGATCGAGTCATGGCTCACCAATAGGAAGATGCGAGAGAGTAGTGCATAAATGCTGAGGCGTGTATAATTCCTGAATAGAACATAAGAACATAAGAATGGAGGAACACTGCAGAAGGCCTACTAGCCCATACAAGGCACGTCCATATCAAAACGACCACTACCTAAGAATTTATTCCCGTACTCACGACACCAATCAAACCCAGCCCCTCCCACTCATATATTTGTCCAATCTCTTTTTAAAGCCACCCAAGGTCCTAGCCTCTATCACAGTACTCGGAAGATTGTTCCACGCATCTACAACTCTGTTCGAAAACCAGTACTTGCCTATGTCCTTTCTAAATCTAAATTTATCCAATTTAAATCCGTTATTTCTGGTTCTTACTTGGTTCGATATCCTCAGTATTTTATTAATATCTCCTTTGTTTATGCCCATCATCCACTTGTACACCTCGATGATATCTCCCTCATTCTACGTCTCTCCAGAGAGTGGAGATTCAACGCTCTAAGTCTATCTTCATACGGGAGATTTCTTATACTGTAAATCATTTTAGTCATTCTTCTTTGTATGTTCTCCAATGAATCTATATCCATCCTGTAGTAAGGAGACCAAAACTGAGCTGCATAATCCAAATGAGGTCTCACTAGTGATGTATAGAGCTGTAAAATAACTTTGATTTGGAACTTCTCTGTTGCTTCATACTTTTTTGGGAAATAAATCCTAGATCAATCTTCTTTTTAAAACGGACTTATTCCCCGCACCCACTTTAGAAGCAATTTTGTAATGCCCTTTGGCTTTAAAAGATTCCTGCTTCCATGATCAAGGGTCTTTTAATTAATTATAAATCAACAATAGATAAACTAAATATTTTAGCCATAGGACTAATCACCTTCAGATTTGTCCACATGAAATTTCTCTGCCATTTCTTTAGCCATGCCTTTAAATCCAAAATGCTAGAACTGTACCTCCTCATAATGAACTGCACCTTTCTTAGATCTCAGAAATATCTATCATGCCCTTACTAAAATTTCCAATAAACTATATCATTTATGTAATCATGAACATACTGCCTAAAATGTTTGTGGAACCACAGTGCAAGCCCCATCAGATTTGCCCATTAGGCAGGAAACTCTCTGCTTTCTATTGGTAAGCCATGCCTCTATCCATGCTAGAACTTTACCTCCTATACCATGAGCTGCCACCTTTCTTAAGAGTCTCTTGTGAGGTACTCTATCGAAGGCCTTACTGAAATCCAAGTAAACTATATCATATTCTTTATCACTGTCTACTGCCTCAAATGTTTTATTGAAAAACGTCAGTAAATTTGTTAGGCAGGAACGACCTCTCGTGAACCCATGCTGAGATTCATTAATCAAATTATGTTCTTCAAGGTGACTTCTAATAATATCAGCTATAATTGATTCTAATAATTTGCCTACTATAGATGTGAGGCTTATTGGACGGTAATTTGATGGAATTGACTTATCCCCTGATTTGAATATAGGAACTACATTAGCTATCTTCCACATCTCTGGCACAATACCAGTTAGGATGGACGTATTAAACACATTCGTTAATGGCTGACTAAGTTCCATCTTGCATTCTTTAAGTACCCTGGAAAACAACTCGTCGGGTCCCGGGGACTTATTTTGCTTCAGTTTATCTATCTGTTTGATAACCATGTCCCTCGTGACAGTAATATTAGTTAATTGAATTCTTCAGGAACTGAATAATTGTTAATTTCTGGAATCTCATTTACGTCTTCTTGTGTAAAGACTGACAAAAAATAGTCATTAAATAGAGAACACATTTCCAGTTCGTTATCCGTCAGCTGTCCATTCCCAATTTTCAGAGGTCCTACCTTTTCCCTCACCTTCGTCCTATACACTTGAAAGAACCCTTTTGGATTAGTCTTTGATTCATTAGCAACCTTAATCTCATAGTCACGTTTAGCCTTTCTAATCCCTTTTTTACTTCTCTTTTCAACTGAACATATTGGTCAATAAGGTTAACATCTCCTCTTTTGATGCGCCTATAAATTCCTCTTTTCCCCTAATAGATGTTTTAGCCTCCTGTTAATCCATTTGGGATCGTTATTATTTGACCTAAATTCTCTCTGGGGAATAAATATACTCTGTGCACGTTGTACATTATTAAGAAAAAATCATAAACGCAGATCCCATCGTAATCGTTAGCTAGATTACCCCAGTCGAGATTAGACAGGTGTTCTCTAAGTCCAGTATAGTCGGCAGAACGAAAATCAGGAACTTTTACCGTATTATCCCTATTCTCGTACTCCCAGGTAATATTAAAAGTAATGGATTTGTGATCACTTGCGCCAAGCTCTTCAGTGATCTCCAGATTATTTACAAGGGTTTCTTTATTTGACAAGACTAGGTCGAGCAAATTATTACCTCTGGTAGGCTCCGTCACACACTGCTTCAGAAAACAGTCCTGAACTACTTCCATAAAGTCACTGGACTCCAGATTACCGGTCAAAGAAGTCCAGTCAATTTGACTAAAGTTAAAATCCCCTACTATCACTACGTTATTGTGTCTAGAAGCCCTAACAATTTCGTCCCAAAGAAGTCTCCCTCTATCGTGATCCAAGCCTGGAGGTCGGTATATTACACCTACAATCAGTTTTTCTTGACCTTCTAGAAACTCTACCCAAACAGATTCTGTTAATGATCCATCTATTTTTATGCCTGTTTTTATGCAGCAATTTATATTTTCTCGTACATATAATGCAACTCCACCCCTTTCCCATTATATCTATCTACATGGAACAACTTAAACCCCTGAATATGACACTCAGCAATCATATCCCGACTCTTTATATTATACCATGTTTCAGTTATTGCAATGACATCAAAGTTCCCAGCACATGCTACCAAACGTAATTCGTTAATTTTATTTCTGGCGCTTCGACAGTTAGTGTAAAATACATTGAGATGTATCTTCTTGTGAACCTTTTTCATATTCAGCTTTTGTTTTACACAATTTCTGTTACTATTATTACCCTGTGTTACTCGATTACTGTTATTGTTAAGATTTATGATGTCAAAGCCTGAATCAATATTTTGACCCTCATTATTCACCATTCCTAAACCCATACCTCTAACTAATCCTAGTTTAAAGCCCTAACAACATCCTCAACTGAGCTAGAGAGAAATTCTACACCTGCCCTGGATAAGTGAACCCCATCCCTGGCATACATGTCATTTCGGCCATAGAAGTGGTCCCAGTTGTCAATGAATGGGACTGCATTATCCTTACAGTGTTTGTCCAGCCAGCAATTTATACCATTCGCTCTGGACAGCCATTCATTTCCAACACTCCTTCTTGGAGTCTATTGCTGTCCTGTACCTTCTAACTAAATCCTCACTTCTACGCTTGCCTACATCATTGCCTCCAGCACTGAGGCAGATAATAGGATTGATCCCATTACCGTTCATGATGTTGTCAAGCCGGCTAACAATATCCTCCATCCCAGCCCCAGGAAAGCAAACCCTCTGTCTCCTACTCCTATCCTTCAAGCAGAATGCCCTATCCATATACCTAACCTGGCTATCCCAACAACAACAATGTTTTTACCTTCCTTTGTGTCGTTCGTCGTGACGTTCCCAGTAGTCGACTCACATTCATCGGGTAGCACGGAGAAGGCATTCGATGTTTCCACAGCAGTCTCTTTCTTCTTCATCGTTTCTAACTCTCCATTCGTTTTCTTGATCTTCAACTTCGTTCCTTGAAGTCCGGCCACTGCCCAGGTTCCCTTCTTGACCTGAGGACTCACAACAGGAGGACTACTACGAATCCTCTTGTTTTCCTCCGTCAATCGCCGTATCTCAAGCTTCGCTACCCTCAATTCCTCCTTAAGCTGCTGGTAAAGTTGCTCAATGGACGGCATCTTGGTTCACTTCACAGAGCAAAAGTGGTTCAGTCCACAGAGAACCCTAGACACGTCCTCTCTGAGCTAAGAACAGATCACCTCTGAGCTAAGAACAGATCACCTCTGAGCTAAGAACAGATCACCTCTGATGGGGACTTGTAACAAGTGGTGTTCCACAGGGATCAGTCTTAGGCCCGTTGTTATTTATAATATATATCAATGACCTTGACGAGGGAATTACTAGTGATATGAGCAAATTCGCCGACGACACGAAGATAGGTAGGATAATTGATTCAAACATAGATGTAATAGAACTTCAGGAAGATTTAGACAAACTTAATTCGTGGTCAGAAAAGTGGCAGATGCAGTTCAATGCAGATAAATGCAAGGTTCTGAAGCTCGGGAGTGTCCATAACCCAAGCACTTATAAGTTAAATAACGTAGAACTTAGCCATACAGATTGCGAGAAGGACTTGGGGGTGATGGTAAGCAGCAACCTTAAACCAAGACAGCAATGCCTAAGGGTACGTAATAAGGCAAATAGATTACTGGGATTTATATCAAGAAGTGTTAGCAACAGAAGTCCTGAGGTTATATTACAGCTTTATACATCATTAGTAAGGCCTCACCTAGATTACGCAGCTCAGTTCTGGTCTCCATATTACAGAATGGACATAAATTTGTTAGAAAACATTCATAAGAACATAAGAACATAAGAAAGGAGGAACACTGCAGCAGGCCTGTTGGCCCATACTAGGCAGGTCCTTCACATTCCATCCCACTAACAAGATATTTGTTCAACCCAATTTAAATGCTACCCAAGAAATAAGCTTTGATAATTCTATTTACTCATGTGCAATTCCCACTCAAATCCAACCCCTCTCACTCATGAATTTATCCAACCTAAATTTGAAACTACCCAAGGTCCTAGCTTCAATAACCCTACTAGGCAGACTGTTCCACTCATCAACTACCCTATTTCCAAACCAATACTTTCCTATATCCTTTCTAAATCTAAACTTATCTAATTTGAATCCATTATTACGGGTTCTCTCTTGGAGAGATATTCTCAAGACCTTATTTATATCCCCTTTGTTAATACCCATTTTCCACTTGTATACCTCGATCATGTCTCCCCTCATTCTACGTCTTACAAGTGAATGTAATTTAAGGGTCTTCAATCTTTCTTCGTAAGGAAGATTTCTAATGCTATGTATTAATTTAGTCATTCTACGCTGAATGTTTTCTAACGAATTTATGTCCATTCTGTAATATGGAGACCAGAACTGAGCTGCGTAATCTAGGTGAGGCCTTACTAATGATGTATAAAGCTGTAATATAACCTCTGGACTTCTGTTGCTAACACTTCTTGATATAAATCCCAGTAATCTATTTGCCTTATTACGTACGCTTAGGCATTGCTTTCTTGGTTTAAGGTTGCTGCTTACCATCACCCCCAAGTCCTTTTCGCAATCTGTATGGCTAAGTTCTACGTTATTTAACTTATAAGTGTTTGGGTTATGGACACTCCCGAGCTTCAGAACTTTGCATTTATCTACATTGAACTGCATCTGCCACTTTTCTGACCACGAATTAAGTTTGTCTAAATCTTCCTGAAGTTCTATGACATCTATGTTTGAATCAATTATCCTACCTATCTTCGTGTCGTCGGCGAATTTGCTCATATCACAAGTAATTCCCTCGTCAAGGTCATTGATATATATTATAAATAACAATGGGCCTAAGACTGATCCCTGTGGAACACCACTTGTTACAATTCCCTTTTCGGATTTAACCCCATTTATGCACACTCTCTGCTTCCTATTGGTGAACCATGACTCGATCCATGACAGCACTTTTCCCCCAATGCCATGAGCTGCCACTTTCTTTAACAGTCTCTGGTGCGGTACTCTATCAAAAGCCTTACTAAAGTCTAAATAAACAATATCGAATTCTTTATCGTGATCAACAGCCTCAAAAGCTTTAGTGAAGAAGGTTAATAAATTAGATAGGCAGGAACGGCCCCTCGTGAATCCATGCTGAGTATCATTAATCAAATTATGGTTATCTAGATGGCTTCTAATAATATCAGCTATAATTGACTCTAGTAATTTGCCTACAATTGAGGTCAGGCTTATTGGGCGGTAATTTGACGGTAGTGACTTGTCCCCTGCTTTAAAAATAGGAATTACATTAGCCATCTTCCACATATCAGACACTACACCTGTTTGAAGAGATAAATTAAAAATGTTAGATATTGGTTCACAGAGTTCCATTTTGGTTCTATATGTTAGGAAGCTATGGATCCATCTACCAACTTTTCTCGTTATTCCTTTTTCACGCATTTGTGCGCTTTATACTATGATCACACTTGCTGAAGGCTTTCGTAAAGTCTGTGTTTACTACATCTCCATTTTTTTCCTATAGAGCATCCAAGACCTTGTCATAGTGATCTAGTAGTTGGAACATGCAGGAGCGACCTGCTCTAAACCCAAGTTGCCCTGGGTTGTGTAACTGATGGGTATCTAGATGGGTGGCGATCTCTCCTCTTAGAACCCTTTCAAAGATTTTTATAATATGGGACTTTAGGGCTATTGGTATGGAATTTTTGCCACTGCTTTATTGCCCCCTTTGTGAAGTGGGGCTATGTCTGTTGTTTTAAGTGACTGTGGGATGCTCCCTCTCCATAGAATGCTAAGGGCAAGTGACAGGGATTTCTTGCAATTTTTTGTCATTTATTGCCTTTTCAAAATCATGTGGTGTTTGTATAAAATCAGAGATGTTTGAATTGACCAAATTCTGAGTCTCGGCCATAAAAAAATAATTTATGTTGTCGACTCTTAGTCTGGGTAGCGGTTCACTAAACACGGAGTCATACTAGGCCTTTAGTATCTCTCATTTCCTTGCTGTTATCTGTGTAAGTCCTGTCTTTAAGCAGGGGTCCAGTACTGGATGTTTTCATCTTAGATTTGGCATAAGAAAAAAAATATTTTGGGTTTCTTTCAATTTCATTTATGGCTTTTAGTTCTTCCTGAGTGTCTTGTCTCCTGTATCATTCCTTAAGCTTAAGTTCGATATTTACTATTTCTCTGCCCAGTACCTTCCTTCGTATTTCAGATATACTGGCCCCTTTCAGTAGCTCTGTGATTCTTCGCCTACACCTGTATAGGGAGCGTCTCTCTCTTTCTAGTTTACATCTCTTAATTTTTCTTAAAGAAATATATCTTGAGCAGACGTCAAGTGCCACAGAGATAATTCTTTCTAGGCAGAGGTTTGGATCTATGTTGTCTAGGATATCTTCCCAGCTTGTTTCATTTAGGACATGGTTGACCTGATCCCAATGTATGTTTTTGTTATTGAAGCTGAATTTGGTGAAGGCACCTTCATAACGATCACATTTTGCTGGTCAGGAGCCCTGTGCATACATGTCTGTGCATCGCTGACCAGCGCAGACATGTCTGTGCATCGCTGACCAGCGCAGACATGTATCTGAGTGTGATCTGAGTGTATTGTCTTTGATATGGTTGTGTAATTTTAAAAATAGGTTAGATTAATACATGAGTAGGTGTGGGTGGGTGTGAGTTGGACCTGACTAGGTCAGATGCCGTGCTCCTTCCTTAAGTGAATGTGACCTGACCTGAATAGGTTAGGGCATTGGCTTGGGTCGGTAGGAGAATTGGACCTGCCTCACATGGGCCAGTAGGCCTGCTGCAGTACTCCTTCTTTCTTATGTTCTTATATTTCGTATCAGTCCATTATTGCTAGTGAAGATGAGGTCCAGCGTATTCTCCAGTCTTGTTGGTTCTATTATTTGCTGGTTTAAGGTGAATTTGGTGCAGAGATTTAATAGCTCATGTGTGTGTGAATTTTTATCTGGGCTGCCTCCTGTAGTTATCTTTGCTAAGACATTATTTGCCACATTCCTCCATTTTCGGTGTCTTAGGTTGAAATCCCCCAGCAGCAAGATGTTTGGGGCAGGAGCTGGAAGATTTTCTAGACAGTGCTCAATTTTTAATAAGACTTGTTCCTGGAATTGTATACAACCACAATGACAAGGTTTTGGTTTTCGATCTTTACTACCAAAATTCCATCTACATCATTTGAGGTGTTTAGCATTTCCGAGCATATGAGAGATTCTGTGACACAGGCCAAACCCCCCTTTTTGCCTGTTCACACTATTGCATCTGTATATGTTATAACCTGTGATCCATATTTCGTTGTTAAAGTGATCCTTTATGTGGGTCTCTGTGAAAGCCACACACATTTCGTTTCACTCTGTAAGCAGTTCAGTAATGAAAGGTATTTTGTTGTTCGTTGCTGGCTTTAGACCCTGTATATTTGCAAGGATAAATGTCATTGTATTGATGGTATGTGGGGGTTTTCTTTGCTGGCACTAATACCTGTTGTGTTGGAGTGGAGGCCACTGACTGTGCCTCCTCTCCAGAAGTGATTTGAGTTGATATACGATTTCTGTCATTTCTTCTCAGTTTTTTTTCTTCCTGGCACTAAAAAAAAAACCTCCATCTCTGGAGTGGTTGCGGCTAATCCGGTTTGTCGCCCATAGTCTGATTGATCTGTATCTTCTTGTCCCCTTTAGGTGGTTTACCTGACAGTATATGTAGTAGCATTGTCTTTCCTAAACTGAAGATGACACATTTCAGGGTGAAAAAATTACAAGGAGAGTTGCTCTTGTTGTCATGTAGGCACGGCATTTTTTGGGATGGTCAAAATTGCACATCCCAATAGTTTTTTCCAGATATTCCATGCTTGCAGATACCAAAGGCATAGAATTTGCATAGGTTTGATTTCTGTTTGCTATGGTTTTTCGTGGATGTGTTCCCTACTGGTGCATGAATCTAATAGTAGTGTTTGCAATCATAGTGAAGATGATAAGGTCAGTGATGACCACCATGATAAGGGTAGTGGTGACCACCATGATAAGGGCAGTGGTGACCACCATGATAAGGGCAGTGGTGACCACCATGATAAGGGCAGTGGTGACCACCATGATAAGGGCAGTGGTGACCACCATGATAAGGGCAGTGGTGACCACCATGATAAGGGCAGTGGTGACCACCATGATAAGGGCAGTGGTGACCACCATGATAAGGGCAGTGGTGACCACCATGATAAGGGCAGTGGTGACCACCATTATAGTCAAAATGATGAGTGTAATGTATTGGGAGATAGTGTGGAGATGACCCGCTTGTTGATAATGGCCTATGTAACACTGGTGTTCATAATTTTAGTCAATGATGAGGGAAGTGATACCTGTGATGATAATGATGAGTGTAATAAACGTATAGAGGTGAGTGCGAGGGATAGTGTCACCTGCCATACATTTACAGACAAAGAGCGCAGCGCCCTCTGTAAACAAAGACTCCCACGAGGCCTCCATAATGGAAGTGCACGTAAGAAACTCATGGATAAGGATAATACTTATGATATTGATATTCATTATGTCTGTTTGATATTTAGTAAGTTCTTTCATTATGCTGAGAAATTGAATTCTATCTCTGGACTTTTATAATGGAATCAAATTTGTATGTAATAAGGCAAATAGATTACTGGGATTTATATCGGACTGTTACACTGTTCTTCAAGATTTGTATTTCGTGGAAATTTCACAACAGGAAGATAATTACACTTCACTGTAATAAATCTACCACGAATTGTTCAGATTGCCACTGAACATGGAACAAAAAATGTGCAGTTCACTAGTGTTCTTTGTTCATTATCCCCGCGTGAAGCACAGTTCCCCTTCCACTCCTTAAAGCAATATGAGCCCTGCAGCGGGCTTCGTCCTGGGGCGCCGCCCTAAATTGCTGACTTGAGCATATTTCCCTTCGTGCTTGACATCGTCAGTCTCATTACATATATTAGATTTCCTGGTATCTGTCTATCGACGAGACTGCATTATTGTCCCACATTGCCTTAGTTAAAGTGGTACAGGGTTTTCCTGTAATTTTCCTGCCAAGGTAAAAAGAGTCCATTTTCTCATTACATTTTCACTCATATTGCAATGAACACTTGGTGCAACACGAGGCGGCATGACTTGTGACACTCTTACCCTCATACGGAATCAATTAAACTGTTGATCAGAAACCAAGACGCCGTTTCCCCTTCCGGGAGGATTGAGTCACTCAAGTCCCTCAAGGGGGCTGATACCCCGCTTTCTGGAAAAATTTACTCCACACAAAATCATGGACCAACAACCTTATCATTCCTATTTCAAAGCCCAATCAACAAAACTCATTTCGCCCAATATCTCTTACTAGCTGCTTATGTAAAACATTCGAGAGGATGATTCTTAATCATCTCATGCACAGAATTAAGCAATTTTTGTCTCCCAAGTTGCATGGTTTCATGCATGGAAGGAGTGTGCATCATTGCATAGCCACCTTTCTCACTCTGCACACTGACAGCTCATACACTACCTTCCTTGACCTTAAATCTGCTTTTGATGTTGCCAACAGACATGTAATCATTAGTGAACTTGCCAGAATGGATGTTGGAGGATGGCTTCTCCGCTGGATTAAAGGCTACCTGTCCAACAGAAAGTCTTCTGTGTTGCTCCAGGGACACAGAAGTGTAACTAAAGATTTTGAATTAGGAACCCCACAGGGAGGTGTGCTCAGTCCCACTCTATTCAATATTCTAATTATTGCCTTACTTAATGCTATGCCTAGCCAGCCCCATCATTATATGATCAGTTTTGCTGATGATATAATGATTCACACCACCGGATTCTCCAACACCCAAAACATCCTTTAACCACGTACTAGCCTCGTGTCAGGACCTGGGGTTGATAATCTCTACTGATAAAACAAAGATACTCAATAGGCGTCCTCCTCGACAGAGAGGCACAGTTCGCCAGATCCAGTTGCATGATGGGTCTCTTCTAGAATATGTAAACAGATACAGGTATCTAGGCTTTGAGGTCCCACTACTTGGACCTGTTGTAACGAGACTTTGTCGTCAATACAAAGAAAGGCTGAGAGCACTTAGAGTTGTGGCAGGGTTTCACCCCAGGTATGGTGCTAATGTTAAAATTGTGAAAATGATGTATCTTGCTTATATTAGATCATTAGTTGATTATGCTGCCCCACTACTTGCTCTTGTGTCTGACTGGAAGCTTGGAGGGCTGAAAAAACTGCAGAACGAAGCAATGAGGATCATTTTAGGATGCCCTCGTACTGCCAAAATTTTAAATATGCAGAAAGAACTTGATATTCCAAGCATCAGAGATTGTGTTACTGAAAGAAATATCCTAATTGGGGTTAATATGCTCAGGCAAGCCCATTCAAACCCCTGCACAGAAGCCCTCCAAACTTTCCTCAGCACTGGTGAACATCCCTCCAGATGGATCGAAAAAACTGGAACCGACCTCCGCATGAATCAGATACATGATCTGTGGCAAGTAAGGCAACAACGGCACTTCTCCGCTCCATGGAATATTACCCCATTCCAAACTACCATCCCTCCATTTTCCCCCAAACTACTTCTTAAATCACAACCAAAGCTTCGCCTTGAAGCCAAACATGATGCCTTAAGCTGTATTGATAATTTAGCCAAACAGCACACTCTCTCACAAATTATTTACGTTGATGGTTCTGTTCACCAATCCACTGGTGCAGCTGGTAGTGCTGCTGTTGTCATACAGAGTGATGGCTCTCTTAAAGAAATTGGAGCACGCATCAATAACTGGGCCTCTACCCTTCAGACAGAACTGTTTGCCATACTCCTTGCACTCAAATGCGTCCATGTATCTAAGGTTGACTCTCTAATTGTAACTGATTCTCTGTCATCCATAAATGCTCTCAACTCATTAAGTATAAATTGTGACATGCTTGTGTCAGAAGCCAGACACAGGTATGGTAGGATTGTGGATAGTAGAGTCAGAGTGCACATGCTGTGGATTCCATCTCACATTGGTCTTCAGATGCATGATAGAACTGATAAATTGGCTAAGTTTTATGCTTTCAAAGAGGGGGTAGATTACAATCTTGGCTTGTCAGTTAGCAGTTTGAGAACAATAATACGAAAAGAACTTCAACTGAATTTTATTGACTTAAGACTCAGGGAGATTGACACCAGTCATTACATTTGTAACTTGTCATAATTGTGACCAGATCTAGTTCATTACCGATGTAACTTGTTCAGCTATCAAAACTTTGGAGTCCAGTCAATGGACCAATTATGTACCTCTGTAATATTTTGACTACCGCCCACAGGATGGGTATGGGGTGCATAATAAAGATATTAAACTAAAAGTCTAAGCATCACGGATCCCAACCTATGTCTAGAACAAATTAACTCTGTGGTACTCGAGGTTTGCTCAAGGCAAATTCCCTTAAGGAAAAGGAGGAGAAGATGCAAACTAGAAAGAGAGAGGCGCTCCCTATACAGGCGAAGGCAAAGAATAACGGAGCGGCTACAGGAGGCCAATATCTCTGAAATACGTAGGGAGACACTAGTCAGAGAAATAGCAAACATCGAATTAAAACTAAAGGAATCTTACAGGAATCAAGAGACACGGGAAGAACTAAAAGCCATAAATGAAATTGAAAGAAACCCTAAGTATTTATTTTCCTATGCAAAATCAAAGTCGAGAACAACAACCAGTATTTTGCCCCTACTTAAACGGGATGGGTCCTACACAGATGACAGCAAGGAAATGAGTGAGTTACTTAAATCCCAGTATGACTCAGTCTTTAGCGAGCCACTAACCAGACTGAAAATCGAAAACCTAAATGATTTTTTTTTGAGAGTGCCACAGAACTTGACAGACACATGCCTTTCTGACATCACCACTACGCCAAATGGAGTGGAATCACAGTCAGTAACCTCCACTCCATTACAACAGATATTAGAGCCAGGAAAAAAAGACCCCCCCCATACCACCAATACCACCAATCCAAATCCAACTACACATGCCTTTCTGGCATCACCACGACGCCAAATGACTTCGAAAAGGCAATAAATGACATGCCCATGCACTCCGCTCCAGGCCCAGACTCATGGAACTCCGTGTTCATCAAGAACTGCAAGAAGCCCCTATCACATGCTTTTAACATCCTATGGAGAGGGAGCATGGACACTGGGATCGTCCCGCAGCTACTAAAAACAACAGACATAGCCCCACTCCACAAAGGGGGCAGTAAAGCAATAGAAAAGAACTACAGACCAATTGCGCTAACGTCCCATATCATAAAAGTCTTTGAAAGAGTTCTAAGAAGCAAGATCGCCACCCATCTTGATACCCATCAATTGCACAACCCAGGACACCATGGGTTTAGAGCAGGCCGCTCCTGTCTGTCCCAACTACTGGACCACTACGACAAGGTCCTGGATGCTCTAGAAGATAAACAGAATGCAGATGTTATATACGCAGATTTTGCAAAAGCCTTTGACAAGTGTGACCATGGTGTAATAGCACACAAAATGCGTGATAAAGGAATAACAGGAAAAGTTGGTGGATGGATCTATAATTTCCTAACATGTAGAACACAAAGAGTAGTAGTCAACAGAGTAAAGTCTGAGGCAGCTACTGTGAAAAGCTCTGTTCCACAAGGCACAGTACTTGCTCCCATCCTATTCCTCATCCTCATATCAGACATTGACAGGGATATAAGCCACAGTGCTGTGTCTTCCTTTGCAGATGATACCCGAATCTGGATGACAGTGTCCACCGTTGAAGACACTGCAAGACTCCAAGCAGACATAAACCAAATCTTTAAATGGGCTGCAGAAAACAAAATGAAGTTCAATGATGAGAAATTTCAATTACTCAGATACGGAAAACGTGAGGAAATTAAAATCTCATCGGAGTACAAAACAAATTACAACCACACAATAGAGCGAAAAACTAATGTCAAAGACCTGGGAGTGATCATGTCAGAGGATCTCACATTCAAAGACCATAACACTAGCAATTACATCTGCTAGAAAAATGACAGGATGGATAATGAGAACCTTCAAAATCAGGGATGCAAAGCCCATGTTGACACTTTTCAGGTCGCTTGTTCTATCTAGGCTGGAATATTGCTGCACACTAACTGCACCTTTCAAGGAAGGTGAAATTGCTGAACTTGAATATGTGCAGAGAACCTTCACGGCACGCATAAGTGCGATAAACCACCTCAATTACTGGGAGCGATTGAAGTTCCTAAACCTGTACTCCCTGGAACGCAGGCGGGAGAGATACATTATTATATACACTTGGAAAATCTTAGAGGGATTAGTACCAAACCTGCACACGAGAGTCACTACCTACGAAAGCAAAAGACTCGGCAGACGATGTAACATCCCCCCAATGAAAAGCAGGGGTGCCACTAGCACGTTGAGAGACAACACAATAAGTGTCAGGGGCCCAAGACTGTTCAACTGCCTCCCAGGCACTGGACAGGCATCAAAAGTCGGTACCTGACCAGCCAGGCTGTGGTTCGTACGTTGGACTGCGTGCGGCCAGCAGTAACAGCCTGGTTGATCAGGCTCTGATCCAGCATCAGGTCTGGTCACAGACCGGGCCGCAGGGGCGTTGACCCTGGAACTCTATCCAGGTAAACTCCAGGTATTTCTTCCGTCATGTCGTTCACAAATACCAGAAACAGCACCGGTCCTAGGACTGACCCCTGTGGAACCCCACTAGTCACAGGCGCCCACTCTGACACCTCGCCACATACTATGACTCGCTGCTGTCTTCCTGACAGGTATTTCCTGATCCACTGGAGTACCTTTCCTGTTATCCCTGCCTGGTCCTCCAGCTTTTGCACTAATCTCTTGTGTGGAACTGTGTCAAACACCTTCTTACAGTCCACGAAAATGCAATCTACCCACCCCTCACTCTCTTGTCTTACTGCTGTCACCCTGTAATAGAACTCCAGTAGGTTTGTGACACAGGATTTCCCGTCCCTGAAACCGTGTTGACCGTCGTTGATAAGCTCATTCCTTTCTAGATGATCCACCACTCTCCTCCTGATAATCTTCTCCATGACCTTGCATACTATACATGTCAGTGACACTGGTCTGTAGTTTAGTGATTCATGTCTGTCTCCTTTTTTTAAAAATTGGAACTACATTTGCTGTCTTCCATACCTCAGGTAATCTCCTGTTTTGATGGATGTGTTGAATATTGATGCTAGGGGTACACATAGCTCCTCTGCTCCCTCTCTCAGGACCCATAGAGAGATGTTGTCCGGCCCATCGCCTTTGAGGTATCTAGCTCACTCAGCAGCCTCTTCACTTCTTCCTCGGTTGCATGTATCGTGTCCAGCACTTGGTGGTGTACCCCACCTCTCCGTCTTTCTGGAGTCCCTTCTGTTTCCTCTGTGAACACTTTTTTGAATCTCATGTTGAATTCCTCACATACTTCGCGGTCGTTTCTTGTGATCTCTCCTCCTTCCTTCCTTAGCCTGATCACCTGGTCCTTGACTGTTGTGTTCCTCCTGATGTGGCTGTACAACAGCTTTGGGTCGGATTTGGCTTTCGCTACTATGTCATGTTCATATTGTCGTTGGGCCTCCCTTCTTACCTGTGCATATTTATTTCTGGCTCTACGACTACTCTCCTTATTCTCCTGGGTCCTTTGCCTTCTATACTTCTTCCATTCACTAGCACACTTGGTTTTGGCCCTCTACACCTTTGGGTGAACCAAGGGCTCATTCTGGCTTTTTCATTATTTCTGTTACCCTTGGGTACAAACCTCTCCTCAGTTTCCTTGCATATTGTTGTCACATTCCATCATCTCGTTTACTGACTTCCCTGCCAGTTCTCTGTCCCACTGAACCTCGTGCAGGAAGTTCTTCATGCCCACGTAGTCCCCTTTCTTGTAGTTTGGCTTCATTCATCCAGCCCTTCCTGCTTCCCCCTCCACTTGTAACTCTACTGTATATTCGAAGCTTAAAACCACATGTTCACTGGCCCCAAGGGGCCTTTCATATGTGATGTGTGTGTGTGTGTGTGTGTGTGTGTGTGTGCTCGCACGCACTCGTGTGTTTGTGCCCCAATTAATATTTGTACTTATAACTCATTACAATTGTGACCGGGTGTGGACGTGCCAGTGGCTCATTACTTTGTAATTTGTTCATGATTGTAACCATATATAGAAGTGTAGATGGGTATGGGGTGCATAATAAACATATTAAACTAACTAAAAGGGATTGTAAAACTATGATTTCTTGCTTACCTCAGGCGCCAGTATAAAACACCAATTTTACTCCTCTTAGCATCCCTTCCTCACTGTTCAGTGACCCAACACAACGTCACAATCCCTACACCATCATCTCATCATCGTAGACATTGTATCATCGTCACATCATCATATCCCCCGTGTCCATATCAAAATATGTAAGATTTCTATGCACATAAAGGGCCCCAGAATCTGGAATTCATTACCAGTAAATACTAAAATAACATTGTCTGAAAATCAATTTATGACTCTTCTCAAAACCACCTACTCACCCTAAACTAAATACTCATACTGAAAATTACTTTAAAAAATGCTCAATGTTATTTTCCTTAAGATAATTTCAATTTTACTATTATATTACCATCCTACTAAATACTTGTTACAATGTAGTATCATCATGACTCACGAAATCGTAATGACACGATTGCAAACAAACAATACCACGGGTGGGGTTCGAACCCGCGGTCAGAGAGTCTCAGAACGAATCTAATAAAACAAACTCAATCAATTTCTAATATTATGTTTATAGTCTATAAGTCATAGATTAAGCTGCCCCTAATTCCATGGCATGTCAGTGGCTCTCCTTGCATTCACCATGGCATGTCAGTGGCTCTCCTTGCACTTCACCATGGCATGTCAGTGGCTCTCCTTGCACTTCACCATGGCATGTCAGTGGCTCCCTTGCACTTCACCATGGCATGTCAGTGGCTCTCCTTGCACTTCACCATGACATGTCAGTGGCTCTCCTTGCACTTCACCATGGCATGTCAGTGGCCCCCTTTTACTTCACCATGACATGTCAGTGGCTCTCCTTGCACTTCACCATGACATGTCAGTGGCCTCCTTGCACTTCACCATGGCATGTTAGTGGCCTAATAGCACTTCAATTTATGTTGTAATAAAAAAACCTATTAAACTAGATATGAAATAAATTTGTTTGTTTGTTTTTTTCATAAACAAAAAGAACGGGGAAACCGGGAGTATTCACAAGAAAGATATTTTTAATTGGCGAGGTAGTGCTGGGGGGGCGCGGGTAGCTGTGGGGGGGGGGCGGGAGCTGTGGGGCGGGGGCCCCGGGCTAAGCTGGGGGGCCGGTAGCTAAGCTGGGGGGGGGCAAGGGAGCTGCTGGGGCGGGGGAAAGGGGTTTTAAACTGGGGCGGGCAAGGGAGGGGGGGGGCAAGGGAGCTGTGGGGCGGGCGCGGTTACTGCTGGGGCGGGCGCGGTTTTCTGCGGGGGGGGCGTGGAAGTGGGGCGGGCGCGGGTAGCTGCTCGGGGGGGCACGGAAGCTCTCGGGGGGGGCGGGGGGCTAAGCTGGGGGGGGGGCGGGAAGCTCTCGGGGGGGGGCGGGGGGTGCTCGGGGGGCGCGGGGGCTAAGCGGGGGGGGGGCGGGTAGTGTGGGGCGGGCGCGGGAAGCTGTTTTGGGGGGGCGCGGTACTAAGCTGGGGGGGGGCCCGGGAGCTAAGCTCGGGCAGGGGCGGGGGGCAAAATGGGGCGGGCGCGGGTAGCTAACGGGGCGGGCGCGGGAAGCGGGGGGGGGCGGGGAAGGGCCTGGCTCGGGCGGGCGCGGGGAAGCTGGGGGGCCGGGGGGGGGCGGGGGGGGAGCTAAGCTCGGGGGGGGGCGAAGCTGTGGGGGGGGGGCGGGTAGCTAAGCTGGGGCGGGGGGGGGTGTCTCGGCGGGGGGGGGGAACGCTGGGGGGGGGCCGGGGGAACCGGGGGGGAGTTGCTCTGGGGCGGGGGGGTAGCAACTGGGGGGCGCGGGAGCTGCTGGGGGGGCGCGGGGGAACTAAAATGGGGGGGGGGCGGGTAGCTGCTGGGGCGGGCCGGGTAGCTAAGCTGGGGCGGGGCGGAACTGCTGGGGGGGCGCGGGAGCTAAGCTGGGGGGGGGGGTAGCTGTGGGGCGGGCGCGGGTAGCTGCTGGGGGGGGCGGGAGCTAAGCTGGGGGGGCGCGGTTGCTGCTGGGGCGGGCCGGGTAGCTAAGCTGGGGGGGGCGGGTATAATGGGGGGGCAAGGGAGCTAAGCTGGGGGGGCGGGTAGCTAAGCTGGGGGGGCGCGGGTTGCTGCTGGGGCGGGGGGGGAGCTAAGCTGGGGCGGGCGGGTTGCTGCTGGGGCGGGCGGTTGCGCTGGGGGGGGGAACCGGGGCCCGGGAGCTAACTGGGCGGGGGCCGGAACTGCTGGGGCGGGCGCGGGTAGCTGCTGGGCGGGGCGGGCTAAGCTGGGGCGGGCGCGGTTTTGCTGGGGCGGGGGGGTTGCAAGCTGGGGGGGGCGGGGAAACTGCGGGGGGGCGCGGAGCTGCCCGGGGGGCGCGGGTTGCTGGGGGGGCGCGGGGCTTGGGGCGGGCGCTTTGCTGTGGGGGGGGCCCCGGGACTGTGGGGGGGCGCGGAAACTGCTGGGGGGGGCGCGGGAAAAAGCTGGGGGGCGCGGGTAGCTAACTGGGGCGGGCCGGGGTAAGCTGGGGGGGGGGAGCTCCGGCGGGGGGGTAGCTCAGGGGGGGCCGGGTATGGGGCGGGGCGGGGCTGGGGGGGGCGGGGAGTGCTGGGGGCCGGGATGGGGGGGGGGCGGGGAGCTGCTGGGGGGCGGTAGCTGTGGGGGGGCGCGGGGCCTGGGGGGGCGCGGGAGCTGCGGGGGGGGGCGGTAGCTGCTCCGGGCGGGCGGGAAAAATTGGGGGGGCGCGGGGCTGCTGGGGGGGCCGGGTGCTAACTGGGGGGGGGCGGGAAACTAAGCCGGGGGGCGGGGAAACTAACTGGGGGGGGGCCGGGGCTAAGCTGGGCGGGGCGGGGCTGTGGGGGGGCGCGGGAGCTTTGGGGGGGCCGGGAAACTGTGGGGGGGGGCGGGGGTAATGGGCGGGGCGGGTAGCTGCCGGGTGGCGCGGGAGCTGTGGGGCAGCGGGGAAATGCGGGGGGGGGGCGGAAACTAACTGGGGCGGGGGCGGGAGCTGGGGGGGGCGGGGCGGGAGCTAACTGGGGCGGGGGGGGCTTTGGGGGGGGCGGGACTGTGGGGGGGCGGGAGTTGGGGGGGGCGGGGGGAAAACGGGGCGGCGCGGTTGCGCTGGGGGGGGGGGCGCGGAAGCTGCTGGGGCGGGGCGGGAGCTGCCGGGCGGGCCGGGAATGTGGGGGGGCGCGGGAGCTAAGCTGGGGGGGCCGGGGGGGCTGCTGGGGGGCGGGTTGCTAAGGGGGGGGGCGCGAGCTGTGGGGGGGCGCGGGGAAAACGGGGGGGGGGCGGGAGCTAAGCTGGGCGGGGGCGGGAGCTAAGCCGGGGGCGCGGGTAGCTAAGCTGGGGGGGGGGCACTAAGCGGGGCGGGCGCGGGGCTGCTGGGCGGGCGCGGGGCTAAGCTGGGCGGCGCGGGGAAATCTGGGCGGCGCGGGGAGCTAAGCTGGGGGGGGCGCGGGAGCTAAGCCGGGCGGGCGCGGGGAGCTAAGCTCGGCGGGGGGGGTGCTAAGCGGGGGGGGCGCGGGAAACTGTGGGCGGGCGGGTAGCTGCTGGGGGGGGCGCGGGAAACTAAGCTGGGCGGGGGCAAGCAAGCTGGGGGGGGCGCGGGGAGCTGCGGGGGGGGCGCGGGGAGCTAACTCGGGCGGGCGCGGGTAGCTCCGGGGGGCGCGGGTAGCTAAGCTGGGGCGGGGGGCGGGAAGCTAAGCTCGGGGGGGCGCGGGTAGCTAACAGGGGCGGGGGCGGGTAGCTAAGCTCGGGGGGGCGCGGGGAGCTAAGCTGGGGCGGGGGGGAGCTGTGGGCGGGCCGGTAGCTAAGCGGGGCGGGGCGGGAGCTAAGCTGGCGGGGGCAGCTAAGCTGGGGCGGGCGCGGGAAACTGTGGGGGGGCGCGGGTAGCTAAGCGGGCGGGGGCGGGAGCAAGCCGGCGGGCGCGGAACTGCTGGGGGGGGCCGGGAAACTGTGGGCGGGCGCGGGGCTCGGGGGGGGGGGTAGCTGCTGGGGGGGCGCGGGGCTGCGGGGGGGCCGGGTAGCTAAGCTGGGGGGGGCGCGGGGAGCTGT